>MJUU01070995.1:47421-58796 GCA_002080025.1 Modiolus philippinarum
CCACATGATGCAGGATTTGGTAATGCCATGAGTCCTTCAGTGCTTACTTCATTTTTGTGTTATTGTGTCTGTTCATTTCTCATTGGATTTTGATAATACATGTATATGGTAGATTCCGTTTAAAGATACCTTAAGTGAGTTTGGATATGAATCCTGATCAAGTATTTTTGTAAGAGTTATGCCCTTTTTAACTTTGAGAATTGACAAAATGTCCTTGTAAGCACTCTAGCATAATTTATTTCTGATTGGATTTGGATAATATTTATGCAGAAGTTTTTGCTCAATGATTTCTAAAGCGAGTTTGAAGATGACTTATGGATGGATACAGTTGTAGGAGTTATTCCCTTTTTTTTTTACTTTGAAAATGGACAAAAATATCCTTGTAAGTGCTGTAAACAGTTTATTTATCATTGGATTGGACATTAACTTAAGTTCAAGGATGCCTCAGACGAGTTCAAAGATGAGTTTTTATGAATATTTCTGTTGGGTTATGCCCCCTTTTAACTTTGAAAATAGGCTAAATATTCTTGTAAGTGCTTCAGCAAATGAGTTCGAATATGGTTTCTGGTCAATATTTTTGTTTGGAGTTAAGCCCCTCTTTAACTTAAAATCGACAAAATATCCTTGTATTGACACTGTAGCAAATTTATTTCTTCTTGGAGGAATATTTGTGACGGAAATGTGCCCCTTTTTATCTTTGAAACCTGTGAAATATGTGGGGTTTCAATTTTCTGGAGCACTTGATATTCTGCAATCCCTTCAAACTTTACAAATAACCAACATGGCAAGATCTACAACAAGAAGTACAATTTCTAATATGTCCTGCAGGTTCCCATGTAATCCAAGATGGCCCCACAGTGGAACACAATTTAACATTGGACTCTGTAAGAAAATGTTGTAGATTGCTAATTCTTAAAACCATTTCATGCAACAAGTTGATATAAACTAGCCATGGTAATATAATGGTCATGAAACAAATGTATGATTTTAGTACTAATCATAAATCCAAGTTGGGTATCATTGAAGATCTTAGTTTAACATTGGACTCCATTGGAAAAATGTTGTAAAATTTCTAATTCTAGGCCACCACCTTGTCTATGAGTGGTCTCCTGTAAAAATAGTTTGTTCAAGTCAGCACAAATTCCA
Organism: Modiolus philippinarum; assembly: GCA_002080025.1. NCBI lineage: Eukaryota > Metazoa > Mollusca > Bivalvia > Mytilida > Modiolidae > Modiolus > Modiolus philippinarum. Next base: position 48,568 of record MJUU01070995.1, read on the forward strand.
AGATGGTCGCCACTTTAGTTTAACACTTGAACCTATGAGAAAACGCATGTAGGGATCTTTTCAGAAACTGCTTGGCCAATTAAAACCAAATTTTGCAACAATAGTCCTTAGGTGGTCCCTTGTAAAAATAGTGTTTTCAGGACCGCACATCATGACAATATCCAAGATGGCCGTAAGTGGGGAACATAGTTTAACATTGGACTCTGTGGGAAACCAAACTTGGCCACAATAGTCCTAAGGTTGCCCCTGTAAAAAAAGTGTTTTTCAGGTCCACATTATATCTAAGAATATCATGATAGTTTTTTGTAAGTCCCGTTCAAAAATGTGATTTTGAAGTTTGTGTCTCACCCAAGATGGCCAGCATTGGGGGAATATATTTAAACATAGGTATTTCACATAGGACCCTATTGGAAATAAATTCATAGATTTTCAGAGGACTTCTCTTCTGAAACCACTTAGCCATTTGAAACCAAACTTGATCACAATAGTCATAAGCCTTTCAAATTTTGTGACTTTTACGTTATTAATCCAAACTGGCAGCCAGCGTGGAATATAGTTAAACAATGAACCCTTATTGGAAATGCATTCAAAGATCTCCTCTGAAACCACTCTCACCGTAGTTGTTTGGTCGTCCTTTTCAAAGTTTGTGATGTTTGTCTTGCCCAAAATGAAAATCCTGAAAAGCAAGACATAATTCTTATGCCTGCAAAGTATAACGATAGCTGCAGAGGCAGCCACCGCAGCATTAACTTAAGAAAATTTATAGAGCCATTGGTGTATAAGCATAATATTTGCTTCATAGGCAAAATTATGTGACCTTGACCTATATTAGAATTTGTAGGTCAGTGATATTTGTATATAAGCTGGTATTGGTTAGTACATGACTGTGTGCCATATTGCCTTTGACCTCAAAGTCATGATGTAGTCACCATACTGGTTAGGCAAGTTTTACCTCAGTTCTCAGTGACTGTAAGTGCTAAGCCTATGATACTTACTATTTGGTTGGATTTGGTTAGTACATGACAGTCTGCTAGATGGCCTTTGACCTTGACCTCAATTTCGTGATCTAGTGAACATTTGAGATTTTTTCAAATCTTCTCAATAACTACGTGATAGGTCAGTAGTTTGGTCTTGGTTGGCACATGACCTCAATTTCATGGTCTAGTGCCTAGGTTAAGGTTTTATAACTACGGTGATTCTGATTCTGAACAAATATACAAATGGAAATGCAACTGGTCTATAGCTTGCTCTTGAATAGTCCATGACAGTCTTCATACGGCTTTTGACCTTGACCTCAGTCTTATGATTTTACCAGGTTCTCAAAAAATGCAAGTAACAGGACATTGATATTTTGCACTTAAGTTGCTATTGAAAAGTACATGATCTTTAATGTTTTACCTCAGTTTCATGGTCTAGTGACCAGGTTAAGTTTTTGTGATGATTTTTTTATTCTTAGTGGTAAGTCAATGATATTTATTATGTAGGTTTGTCTTGGTTAGTACATGTTAGTCTGACCTCGACCTCAGTTTTAGGTTTTGGTGAATATGGCTAGGTTTTTCTAATTTTTACAAGTTTCTCAATAACTAAGTGATGGGGCATTGATAGTTGTCATGTATTTTTCTCTTGAGTTATACATGACTGCTTGCCACATGGTTTTTGACATTGACCTCAATTTCATGGTCCGGTGAAAAATGAATTTTTATAATTAGTAATTGTAAGTGTTAGGACAGTGATATTTGTTATGTAGGTTGCTTTTCAGTAGTACATTTCTGTCTGTCATATTGCTTTTGACTTTGACCCAAATTTCATAGTCTAAATATTATGTAAAGATAATTTGATTTGATCAGTTTCTCATTGACCATGGGCGAACGATTTTCTGCGATATGCATTTAATCTTGACCTCCAGCGACCATTTAAAGTATTTTTGGGGGGATAGCCTAGTTTCTACACATTTTTAAGGGGTCGTTCTAGCCGAGGTGGGAGAGACAAACCTATTATTTTTGTTCCTCATTCAAGATAGCCACCAGCAGGGAATATAGTTAGGGTCCCGCCACATTATGCATAGTATTAGACGCCCTATAGTAATCACTCTGTCCATCCGTCTGTCCATAACAAAGTCGAGTCCATGCTATAACTTTATTGTCTTTTGAGATAGGTTTTTGGTATTTTGCATGTAGGTATAGATCACTTGAAGACGATGTGTCATGAACCATGATTTATCACCTTTGACCTTGAACTTTGCCTTCAAGGTAAGATATTATTGCTTTTCTAATGGCAATTCGTGTCCGGGCTATAACTTTTTTGTCTTTTGAGATAGGTTTTTTTTTATATTTTGCATTTAGATAGAACATTTCAAGACGATGTGTCACGAACCATAATTTGTGACCTTTGTCTTCAAGGTCAGATCATTGCTTTTCTAATGAAAAGTCATATCTGGGCTTTAACTTTCGTGTCATTGGGATAGGCTTTTACTATTTGGCACGTAGATTGATTTGTTCAAGTCAATATGTCAAATACAAATGTTGGTGGCCCTTAACCATTGTTTTTTTTGTCAGGCGTTTCTTTGCAATGGTAAATGATACAAACTTGAAATCTGTCACAAGCTTTGTACTGTCATTCCATATTATTTTCAGACATGTGGGCACCTGTATTGTGTCCACACACACAGACACACAAACTGAAATTTGCACTTATTACAGCGAGGCCCTTAGAGATGGCTGCCACCTCTCCGATGTCTAGTTTAACCGAAGGCCCAGTGGAAAATGCATTCAAAGAACTCCCACTGAGCCAAATTTGACCAAACTTAGTCACAATAGTCATAAGTTGGTCCCCAGCAGGGACATAGTTAAACATAGGATCCCATGGAAAATGCATTCAAAGATCTCCTATAAAACCACTAAGCCAACCTTGGTCACAATAGTCGTAGGGTGGTCCCCTTCTAAGTGTGTAATTTATGTTCATACCTCATCCAAGATGGTCCCTAGCCGAGAATATAGTTTACAAAAACTACTTTTGGGATATAGATACTCTTCAGAAGTCTTCTCGGAAACCACAACACCAATGTTTGGTACCTCCTTTAAAAAATGTGTTTACCATGTTCAGGTTCTTAAGAGCCTCTTGTTCTTCAACTGTCTGCTTCCGCGTCAGTTTGGTAGTAACTACGGCACTCGCTTTGGATTCGTTTGTGTGTAAAACCTTGACAAGTTTAATATTAATGTGTGAACAGATGAACTAGGGACAGAGACACCTTGTATCATTCTTATAGTTTGTTCCAGATGTCTGTTATGAAAAGGGGGAATTTCAAATGTACTTTGTTAAATGTAAAAACTGTTCTTACGAAGTTCTTACTGGCCAGAACAGACAGTGTACTAATATGTTATATGTCATCCTAACTTGGAACTGCAAAACAACATACTTTACAAAAAAAAAGCCTATTTTATCTTTGTTTAAGAATAAACAATTAATTTAAACAAATGGAAACGTTTAATATAGATAAATACTTGTGTTTAGACGTTTATGCCGTCATACTTTAATCTTAACTTTCATAGTAAATTTTGTAATAGTTTCTATCTTCTAACTCTAATGTTGTGCTATGTGCAGACACAATAGACATCCAGTCAGCTGACATGATAGAAGCATTGTTGGAACAGTCACATTCTCTCTCATATTTATCCATTTCATTATATGGAAACGGCACTCCATTCCTTTCTAGGTATTCCCGTACATAGTTGGGATTAACATTCTGCAGTTTTCTCAAATAATATACCATGCATGGTTTGGACGCGGATTTCGTTTCTAGAAAGTTATACAGCTTCTTTGCAGATAATCCAGGATACAACTGGCACGTCACTGGTTTTTTTCCATCTGTGACCTGAAACAAAAAGAATAAATGAAAAGTCTCTTCCTGACCTAAAGCTTTGCCCTGCGATAGTAGAATAAAACATTTTATATATATCTGCAATCTTGGATCGGAAAATGCCTTAATCATTAATTTTTGAATACAATTATGATCAAGTTTTATTTTAAATCTTTTTAGGTCTATTGGATCCAATGACAACTATAGTTAATTGCTGACGTCCAAGGCATGTGATCTTATACAAGATCCTTTTATTCTCTTCTAACGTCCGCTGCTTATATCCCAGGCGTGAAGCCAGATACAGTTTCGAGCTGCTGACGTCCAAGGCGTGCAGCCTGATACAGTTAAGATAATAACTGTTCTCTGCTTACATCCCAGGTGTGAAGCCAGATGCCGTTATGATAACTTTATTCGAGCTGCTGACGTCCAAGAAGTGCAGCCAGATGTAGTTTTGATAACTACGTTCTCTGCTGACGTCCCAGGCATTTAAACAAATATTTCAAATCTGGTGGTAAATTTGGCGAATCTTTTTATTGTCCGTGCCCATTCAAATAAAAATTTAGATATGTTGCGATTGACATCGTCTGTCCTTCCATCACCTTTTCTATCGACGCGAACTCGGATCCGCAATTAGCTTCGGATTTTGAATAGTATCGCCACAATATACAGCTATGTGATTATCGTATTACTGAATGCACTCACAATAGAAACAGGTAGTCAATAGAAGTTTGACCTTCAAGGTAGAAAGGTCACACATCCATTCATTGTATTTGTCCTGGATATTGGTCAGTTTACCTGGTATCAATTTCAACAGAAAACAGGTCAAGTTCACCCATACTTGTTTATTGAAATAGTAAAGCAAGAATAAACATGGATTTTTTTTTTGCATGTGTTAAGGTTAGAAATCACACAGTTGTACCATTGCTGTTTAAATTTAGTCTATATAAAAGTTCATCCCTTCTCTTTGTTTGTTCCGTTCAAATGTACTTTATCTCTGTGAGTGAAATCAACATCAGGCAAATTGGCACACACCCAACTACATGTATGAATGGGCATTTCTTGAAGGCCAAACCTATTTAATTACCTGGAGAGCTACCAAAACTGCATCCAGTAATAGGAAAATTGTAAAAGTGTATATTTGGATTCTAATACGATAAAAATATATCATTTTACCTGTCTGTCTGTTGTTGTAGTGGGAAGTTTCTGATATACACTTTCATGTTCATGAGTTTGGATCCCTTTATCATCCCGTTTACCTTAAAATATAAAGTTTGAGTTATTCATCAGGCGAATCTCCGGGATGATGAGATGAGTTCAAATATGTTAGATGTGTTGCAGAAAGATAGTAAGGGGTTTTAAAAAAAGTTTGATGGTTTATATTTTGAAATGCATGGCTTAGTTTACGTTTGGTGACCCTAACCATTGTACTTGCTAACCCTTTCCCTCACCTAACTCCAGAATAGGACACTAATTTTTGTTATGAAAACAAATTATACACCTTTTGTAATTGCAAAATTCTTTAAAAAGATATGATCTCCAGGCTAGGTCAAGGTTACATATTGATGTCACAGTCTCACCCTAGCACTTAGTGACTAACTTCCAGAAGCAAGGTTAAAGTTAAAAAAAAAAATGTTTTCAGGGCAAGGTCAAAGTTAAAATGTCTCCAAATATGGTATCTCAAGAAAGCTCTCATAATATGTAAATCACATACCAAATAGGAACACCCTAGCACTTTATGACTACCTTCTGGAAACGAGGTTAATTTAAAAAAAACTGCCCTCAAGAAAAGGTCAGTGTCAAAATGTATACAAATATGAGGGGTCAAATATGGTACCCCCGGAAAGCAGGCTCAGCCGCTCATCATCAAAAAGTCACACATCAAATGTGAATCAAATGTGAACACCCAGAAACAAGGTTATTTTTTTGTTAAATTGCCGCCAGGGCAAGGTCAATGTCAAAATCCTTGCAAATATAGTACCATCAAAAAACTCTCATCATATGCAAATCACATACCAAATACGAAATGACTACCTTCTAGAAACAAGGTTAATTTAAGATAAAAAAAGAATGCCCTCAAGACGAGGTCAATGTAAAAATGTCTACAAATATGGTACCTCCAGAAAGCTCAGCCGCTCATAAAAAGGTCACGCATCAAATATGAACACCCAGAAGCAAGGTTAAAGATTTAAAAAAAATTACCCTCGTGTCAAGATCAATGTCAAAATGTCTGCAAATATGGTATCTCCAGAAAGCACTCTGACATCATATTCAAGTCACAGCTTCTAGAAGTAAGGTTAAAGTTTTTAAAAAATGTCCTTAGGGCAATGTCAAGGTCAAAATGTCTATAAATAAGGTACCTCTAGACTACTCTAGAAGCTCTTATCATATGCTGGTCACATACCAAATATAGACGCTCTAGTACTTAATGACCAACTTCTAGAAGCAAGGTAAAAGTGTTTTTTTTAAATTGTCCCCAAGGAAATGTAGAGGTCAAATGTCTACAAAGGAACCAAGTAGGTGATGGCCCTCTATTAGTCCGAAGGTCCGATATTCCGCCGAAAGATCCGATAGTCCGAAGGTCCGCTAGTCCAGTAGTCCGGAGGTCCGATAGTTCGAAAATGTCACATTGTCATATCGTAAAAAATCGCCGAACTGGTGAAAAAAAAATATTGGAGATATTGAAGAAGACTTGTAGAGATAAGCTGAAGTCTGATGCTGATTTTGACGGAAATTTATGTAATGTGAAATTGGTGAATACCGTTTGTTGTTTATTTAAGAGCCTCCCCACTCCATTCAAGTTAAAACTCTGGCAAATATTAGAAGATTTGAGCATAGTTTTTGAAGTCATGTTATATGCGATGTCTGTTCGTCCTTCTCTGGTAAATGCTCCAATACTTTTCACTAAAACATCTTTCTCTCTAAAACCACAGGATCAGTAATAGAACAAATTGATCACAACAGTCTTTGGATGGTCCCTTTTGATGTCCGTCAGATATCAACACCACATCCATATCCAGGTGGGCGGTTCCAGTGGTTTTAGAGAGAAAGATGTTTTAGTGAAAAGTATTGGAGCATTTACCAGAGAACCACAGTCTGAAATAATTCATTACAAAAATGATAACCTATATACAACTAAAGGCCACATTAATCCTCTTGTGTCTAATAAAAGACCTTTTTAGATTGGACCTCAATAACTCCTTTTTGACCTTTTGAACCAAGTATAAATGAAGAAACAGTGTAATGTTTTATAAATGGTAACCAAATAGGCGATTGTTCGAATGATGGAGCAATAAAGTGCATCTTTTCGCATATGACTTCAAAAAATATGCTAAAATCTTCTAATTTTTGCACGAGTTGTCGCGTTCTATTTTTAACTTGAATGGAGTTGGGAGGCTCTTAAATAAACAACAATAAGTATTCATCAATATAATTCCGTCAAAATCAGCATCAGACTTCAGCTTATCTCTACAAGTCTTCAATATCTACAATATTTTTTTTCACCAGTTCGGCGATTTTTTACGATATACATGTGAAATTTTCGGACTATCCGGCGGACCTGTACGGACTACCGGACCTTTGGACTATCGGACATTCGGAATATCGGACTTTCGGACTATAGGGTCGTCACCGGAATTTTTATACGGGCAATCGTCAAACAACCAAAAGAACACATATCTAACATAATTAAACAACGCTGATCTTTTTTTTTTTTTGGGAATTTCAACAACCGAAATGCATGCTTTAAACTGACCGTCAGTAACTAGAAAAAAAGCATACATTTCAGACATGTTTTATGCGGATACTGTGTCAATTTTGTTTGGTTTCCGAATCTCATGACTAATTTAGACATTAGAAAATTATTTATTGTCCTATGAAATGTTTTACATGGGAGAAAAGCAATTGTTAATCTATCTGGATACTTTTGTTCAAGTCTTTTGTTGGAAACAAATTTTCCTATGGGAAAAATAACATAAAGCCAGTTTTTCCCGTGGAAAAACTTGCATATGACGGAAACGGACTTTTTTCATGATATAAACGTTCTTTTTCTTAGAAATCTAATCTTAACCCCGATGGTGTGCTGGTTGTATTGCAGGTTGTGTTTGTTGAAGCTTACCTAACAAACCTGCCATCGTTTTAGCCTATCGTCATTCATCACGTCACATATCACGGTGATTAAACATACTGACGTAATTAAGCACTAGCTAATGACGTCATAGTAAATAGTGTAAAAATGCACAATGTGTGTCATGTCTCGTCAGTTATTCTTGTGGTAATAATAAACAAGAAAAGATATGGGTAAACCCATATCTAAGGATACTCGGTTGTTCACATACCTGTACAATTTTGAAAGTGCCATTTTCAAACAAAACAATAAACAAAAAATTAAAGAAAAAGATGCATATACATTTATGATTTTTTTTTCACTTTTATAGGGTTCGTTTCTTCGCATTCTTCCGGGATCACCATTAGCCCTTACTGTTTCTTATCAATAAGGAAAAAGGGGAGGGGGTAAATTGCACCTGTACTAGATAATACAGTTATTTTAATTGATTTTAATTGAATTTTATGCCTGTCCAAACATTAATTGGACAGATATGTGCGAGCATATTGGTCCTTTCTATTTCAGCTTTGTTTTGCTGGTTTTTTTTTCTTTTTTGTTTTTTTTCAAAATTCTAATTACTATTAAAGACTTTTTTTTTAAATCTTAGCGTGAACTAATGCTATACGGAAAGACATGGCCATATCTTTTATTTCTAAAATAATTGATATATAATGAAATATTTCCGCTCAAACAATGTTGCTATAAGTAACTGATTCACAAATATACTATCGTAGCTAGTAATAGATCACAAAATCAATCAGTAAATAAAAAGTCTAAAAATACACATCGTTTATGCTATTTATAACTTGTTAACAATGACAATCAATATAATTTGTGCGGTTATGCGGATGTAAACTTGGATTCTATTGGCTGATTAACCACCTGCTAAATAACCATGTCCACCCTACACAAGAAAATCAATAATCATGATAATGTAGTGTTTCACGGCTACATGTAGACCAAAGTCATTCAAAGAATTGTACATAAGGACAAAATTCACAAACATGCAGTAAGCATGGATAAATAAACATATCGTAATTAAAGTTTAACATAGTTTTCTTCCACGTAATGTAAAACTTATTTCAACCTGATATTTACATTAAAAAATTAAAATGTGAAATATTTTATTTGCATTCATTTTCAAAGGTTTTCGCTCCATGTATTACGAACACCTCATGTAAACTTTATCATGTTTATACAACATGAAAAATCAATACATCATTCGGCTGTGTATTGTCCAGAGTACGCGGTCAGTCGACATAGCGTTTAATATGTGTACAATCGTGTAGTTAAATGTAGGTCATTTTGTAATAATGGTTTTCTTAGTTAAACATAAACAGGTATGCATAACCGCACAAAAATGTTATCATGCATTGAACCAACTAATATGATTATTTAGATAGTGTCGAAAATGGTTGAACGGCGCGACCTGAAGGTCGCTTGCCGTTCAACGATTTTCGACACTATCTAAATAATCATATTAGTTGGTTCAATGCATGATAACATTTTTGTGCGGTTATGCATACCTGTTTATGTTTAACTAAGAAAACCATTATTACAAAATGACCTACATTTAACTACACGATTGTACACATATTAAACGCTATGTCGACTGACCGCGTACTCTGGACAATACACAGCCGAATGATGTATTGATTTTTCATGTTGTATAAACATGATAAAGTTTACATGAGGTGTTCGTAATACATGGAGCGAAAACCTTTGAAAATGAATGCAAATAAAATATTTCACATTTTAATTTTTTAATGTAAATATCAGGTTGAAATAAGTTTTACATTACGTGGAAGAAAACTATGTTAAACTTTAATTACGATATGTTTATTTATCCATGCTTACTGCATGTTTGTGAATTTTGTCCTTATGTACAATTCTTTGAATGACTTTGGTCTACATGTAGCCGTGAAACACTACATTATCATGATTATTGATTTTCTTGTGTAGGGTGGACATGGTTATTTAGCAGGTGGTTAATCAGCCAATAGAATCCAAGTTTACATCCGCATAACCGCACAAATTATATTGATTGTCATTGTTAACAAGTTATAAATAGCATAAACGATGTGTATTTTTAGACTTTTTATTTACTGATTGATTTTGTGATCTATTACTAGCTACGATAGTATATTTGTGAATCAGTTACTTATAGCAACATTGTTTGAGCGGAAATATTTCATTATATATCAATTATTTTAGAAATAAAAGATATGGCCATGTCTTTCCGTATAGCATTAGTTCACGCTAAGATTTAAA
>MJUU01070995.1:64355-82714 GCA_002080025.1 Modiolus philippinarum
GGGGGGGCTGGCAGATTCGGTCGAGCCAGATTATTTATTTTCCAAATTTTGCGGGCCAGAATATTTATTTTTCGCCGCTGTGTGGCGAAAATTTTTATTTTCAATAACATATTCGTATCGTACCAATAAATCTAAGGTCAGATTATTTCTTTTCTTTGATGTGCAGGCCAGATTATTTATTTCCAACTTTTTCAGGGACAGAATTTTTGTTTACAAAATCTGCCAGCCCCCCCAGAATCAAATGGTCGTCCCCTAAAGTCAACCGAGTACTATACAAGCCAAAGTATATCTAAGTTAACTGGCACTCTCTGTAAGTCTGTATGGGCAAATTTGTCGGTAACTTCCTTTTTCATTCTTCCAGACAACCATATGTGATATTCATAACAGATAAAGTCAGTCAAATTTTAGTTCCAGCTCAGTGACTTTTTGGTTGGCAAAGTTGGGGATTTTTTTTTATCTGTTGTAATTATTTTTACTATCAATGCGAAAAATCAACACTAAGTCTTGTAACTGGCCGTATGTCCTACTTGTTCGTCCGTCTGATACCATAAGTGACACTGATTTTTGTTTGACTGGGGGGCGGTAACATGTTTTTTTTTATGACAGCACTCCAATATTGATCAGAAATAAAATGGTCTTTCACTTTAAGACATTTACGCCAACTATGAGGGTATGGATGGGGATACCCTTTCGATGATTATGGTAAAATCACCACGAGGCCAAATGCCGTCAATTGTATTTTTAAGTCATTTTTAGCCTTTTAACCAGTCATTCTAATATATTTTGGCGATTAACGGTAAGAAGTTAATCGATGAATGGGCCATTTTACGGTTAACGGTAAAGCGCCGAGATTCCTTACCCTCAACTTTAGCCACAGGCGTGGCAATAATTTTCCCCTCAGTCACGACAAGAACATTTAATTTGTACGGAAGCGTATTGATGCCACATGAAGAAAAAAAATCTCATAATTATGAGATAACATTTCATAATAATGAGATATTATTTTATAATTATGAGATATTATCTCTTAATAATGAGAGAATAAGTCATAATTATAAGATAATTATTTCAAAATTTTGAGATGTTATCTTATATATACGTCCTTGTAATTATGAAATACTATTTCATAATATGGAGATGTTATCTCATAATTATGAGACTTTATTTCATAATTACGAAATAGTATCTCATAATTATGAATTAATAAGTCATATTTATGAGATAAATATCTCATAATTATTAGATAATTATGTCATAATTGTGAGATAATTATCTCATATTTATGAGATATATAATTATGGGATATTATCTCATAATTGTAAGATAATTATGTTATAATTGTGAGATTATTATTTCGTAATTATAAGATAATATCTCAAAATTATGAAATAATTATCTCAGAGATATAATAATGAGATAATATCGCATAATTTTGAGTTAATTATCTCATAATTTTGAAATTTTTTTTCTTCATTTGGCATCAATACGCTAATTTGTGTTTATACAGGGAACTTCATAATATTTCTATACTGTTCCTTGGTGTTAAATGTCTCTAGTCACCCATGTTATAGGTGTTTTATTTTCAAAAAGTGCATTCTTTGTGTTTCTATTTCCGTACATAATGATAAAAAGAAAATAACACGCATACACTGTATATACGTACTTTTTGCAAATACAGTTAAATTATTAAGGGTGCATCACACGTTCGTAGGGCTCCCAGGGTACGTAGTATGTTGCACTTTTCAGTAACTTGTTCGGTCCTAAGTTTGATTAATCTTGTGAGAACCGGAAGTGCATAGTTTCATTTTTGTTACTCCTCCAATATCACACAAAGAAGGAAGATTTGTGATGGTTTTTCTGAATGTAGATTGTGAAAATGGTTATTCAAAGCTTTGCCCAAACTGAATATGACCTGAATACACAAGAACTGAAAGTGTTCAGTCGGCATGCATTTGATAAGAAGGGACTGAAAATAGTTGGTGCTGTGTCTGTTATTTTTGTGCAACCCTCAGGTATTTTGAACATGTACAAATGTAGAACACTCTTTGTACTCGGTTATTTTCTTCCTGTAGCACAAGTTTGTCTTAGTCCTAAAAATGCAGAAAAAAATTGAGTTGACTTCGAGGTCATGGACTATCATACCTGCCAACTTTTGAAAATCTCCATGGCATGGGGGTTTTTATGCGCGACCCTCCTTTTCAGTCGTGTGAGATTTCGCATCGTTTTGCGCAAAGTTTTTGTTTAATACTTGATGCTCTTTTTTATCAAATACAAACATCTAAGTGTTAAAGAAGATTTTACTTTTTATTGTGTTTTGGGCATTTCTGTTGGTTCTTAAATATTCATCTATAAATATTTTGGTCAAATAAATAATTGTAAACTGTTTTTGGACCATTTTGTGTTTTATGTTCTGTTAAATATTAACCTAGTTTTATCTGTTAAAGGGAAACAAAAAGCAGTGCTTGCTGTTCATCATTATGTTGCTCTTATTTGAATTTAGAGTTGACTTTTTTGGGGAAAATTAAAGATTGTAAGCTTGTTAATGAAACCACTCTCTCTCCTTTATTATTTGCCTGATGTACATCTACTGCATTTCTCCTTTTATTCAATTCTTCTATAAAGAAAGCAAGCGTTACATTTTTAAAATATTTTTTGCCTTTTCTGATTCAGTCAAAAGAGTGGTGTTCTGGGATTTTGAGTGACCTTTCGTGCATTACAGTACCAATATGTTTGTTAACGTCGTTGAGGCTACTCAGTTCAACTATGCAAACTCTGCAGAACCAGGAACTTGCAACGACTTAGTCACTCGCATAGCCATCCACGGAACTGTCAAGTACACTGGTGTGGTGCTTGCTGCTTGTTGTATCAGGGATTGTGAACCTTGCTCAATAACTCAAGAACTGTTCACTATGATTGCCGGTGGTCCATCCAGTTGCATAACTTTATTTATGTCGCCGAAGCCTTAAAACCATAAAAAAAAATCAACCAAACTCGTCATATTTACAATTGTTTACATGCCGGCCCTAATCAGCTGTTTTTCACTCCACAACCGCGTGATCGATGTAAACCTGATTCTGATTGGCTAATATCGAGAATATGGTTAACTCCCTTTCGAGAATTTGGATTATCTCCCTTTCAACAGCCAAAATCGTGTAAACAAACATTTTTTTCGTGCGAATTTCTTCAAAATCTTGTTTTATGCCAAATTTTTGTTTTACGATCGTGACAGAAGGTTAAAATCGTGTAGATCACTCCAAAATCGTGAAAGTTGGCAGGTATGGGGACTATACATAATATTTACAGGTGTCACGGAGCACAGGAGTCAGAAATTTTATCAATATTTCATTTCAAGTTGAAATGCGAAGCCCATCACATTGAAGTTTCGTTCCTGAACTGGAGTGCAACCGGCAATTTCAATTTTTTCATTTCAGCACTTTTGCGCCTTATCCGACATTACCATTCAATTGCTTACATGTTTTATATGATATATTCAACTATTTTACAGCATCAGTTTCCTTTTTAAACATCTGTGCCAGCCAATTTTCAGCTTCAGTCTGCCTTTCAGTACATATTAGAAAGCATTGACAGTTTGTAGTAACATGTGCAAAAAGTTTGTAATTTTCGAGTTCGAAACAGATTTGAATATAAGTGAAATAGAAATAGAATTTCTGGATTGGATACAAATTTTTCACTGTTCAAATCCGTTTCCGACTCAAAAATTAGAAAGTTTTTGCACACGTTACTACAAACTGTCAATGCCTTCTAACTTCTAAACTTCTAAACCTCGAACTTTAAAATGTGAAAATTTAACTATCTCGATGTGAGAAATATACGTAATAAACTGGAAACAATGTTAGATTGCCATGTTTTCAAGCCCGGAACAGATGCCTAAAAAAATTATTAATCTTACAAAAAAAGCAACAGGAACATATATGTAGTAGGGACAGTAACAAAAACTATAGGACCAACAGGAAATAAGTGATGCAAGGTACGGATGATGGGTGTGGCATGAACGTAGGTCAACATATACTCGAAATAAACACTTACTTCAAGCCCTGAAAAAATGCCTATTAAATTACTAATCTTATAAGAAAAAGCAACAGGTACTCAGCAGGGACATCAAATTTAAGAAAAAATGTTATAAATGGATACTACCTTGCTACACGGAATTAGCCTGTCATGCAGTCCATGTCGAGATGATCCACACAAAAACAAGGACTTTTTGTTCATCCATGTGAGCTGTGCAGTAGAAAAGGGCAGATACAACAGTTGAAAATTGAAGATAGAAAATGTGATCTATGCCAACAATTGTTAAAGATGAAATTAATTTTTTAGTCCAGTGTTCTAGTGTAAATAATATAAGGGAACCTTTATTTAAGCAAAAATCACTCGGATGAAAATAAATTCATTTGGCTTCTTGGAAGTGAAGACAAACCTATTATTTTAATATTATTTGAATTATTGAACCAACACTTTCAGAAAAGAGAGTCCTTATATTGACATTGAAAAAATAATACATATATCAAGACATCAAGATGTAGACGGGAATAAAAGCCCTGTCCTTGATAAACTGGAGTTTTCTATGTATCATGTGCATTTTTGTCACTTGTACATTCACTCCATATCCTTTCATTTTTAGCTCACCTGGCTATGCCAGGGTGAGCTTTTGCCATCACTTGGCATCCGTCGTCCGTCCGTCCATCGTCTGTCCGTCCGTCTGTCGTTAACTTTTCATTCAAAGATCTTCTCCTCTGAAACCACTGGGCCAATTGGAACCAAACTTGGTCACAATAGTCCTTTAGTGGTCCCCTTTAAAAAGGTATCCGGCAGGTCCGTACCTAATCCAAAATGGCCGCCAGCGGGGAACATAGTTTTAACATTGGACCCTATTGGAAAGACATTCAAAGATCTCAGAAACTGCCAGTCCAATTATAACCAAACTTAGTCACAATGGTGCTTAGATGGTCCCTTCCAAAAAAGGTAGCCTGCAGGTCCGTACCTCATCCAAGATGGCCACCAGCGGGGAACATAGTTTTAACATTGGACCCTTTGGGAAAGACATTCAAAGATCTTCTTCTCAGAAACTACCAGTCCAATTATAACCAAACATAGTCATAATGGTCTTTAGATGGTCCCTTCTAAAAAAGGGTATCTGGCAGGTCTGTACCAAATCCAAGATTGCCGCCAAAAAAGGTATCCGGCAGGTCTGTACCTCATCCAAGATGGCCGCTGGCGATCATAGTTTTAACATTGGACTCTATGGAAAAGACATTCAAAGATCTTCTCAGAAACTACCAGTCCAATTATAACCAAACTTAGTCACAATGGCCCTTACATGGTCCCTTCCTAAAAAGGTATCTGGCAGGTCCATACCTCATCCAAGATGGCCGCCAGCGGGAACATAGTTTTAACATTGGACCCTATGGAATATACATTCAAAGATCCTCTTCTCAGAAACTACTAGTTCAATTAGAACCAAACTAAGCCACAATGGTCCCACAATGGTGCTTAGGTGATCCCATCCAAAAATATGTATCTGGCAGGTCTGTACCTCATCCAAGATGGCCACCATCTAGAACATAGTTTTTACCATGGCCTTATTTATTTTAAGGGGAACCTCTGCCCAAATTTTTGAATTTTTATTTGAATAGTGGTCTGAATGTTTTAATTTCAGCAATATGTATTACCTTGATTATAAGGGGAACCCCTGCCCAAATTTTTTTGAATGGTGTTCTGTTATGGGTCGTAATGGATGGTGGATCTTTGGGTTGCCATGGAAACCAAACAAGAATATTGTAATATAAGAAAAAGAAGGTATTCTGCTATATTTTATGTTTAGTTTTTCCTATTTGAAATGCCTTTTATCTATGTCAGCCATGGCCCAGGTGAGCAATACAGGCTCTTGAGAGCCTCTTGTTTCTATATATATACAATTTTTTTCTGTCAAACATTACAAGTGTAAGAGTTGTCTCCATTTGATGCACCAAACATAATACATTAAAATTTCCAGGTGGCTATCATTATATTGCAGTGATTGCCTTGATTTATGTGTTTTCTTTTATAAATATCTGTATTTGTATTTCAATCAAAATGAAAAAAGGTCAGTCAGAGATTGCAATCCCTCGCTCACCTTTTTTGGACCCATACTAAAGTTTGGTTTTGAAAATGTATATATAGGAATCATCAATATAAATGTAACTTAAAATTAAAGATTTTTGCAGTCTTACTATTGAAAACAATTCCAATCATTGTATGGAATTGAGAATGACATGGTTGGTAGATAGAACTCCCCAAAATTACAGGTCTATTATTAGAGTTTTATGAAATTTACCAAAACCAGAATCAAATATTTTTGCAGTCTTACTATTGAAAACAATCACTGTTACTGTAAGGAATTGAAAAAGGCATGGTTGCTAAGTTGAATTCCCCAAAAATACTGGTCTTTGGGGATTTCAGGAAATTTACACGAACAAGAGCAGAAGATTTTAGCAGTCTTTCTATTGAAAACAATGATTCGTTATATAAGGAATTGAAAAAGGTATGGTTGCTAGGTAGAATACCAAAAAATAACAGGGTCTTTGAGAGTTTAAGGAAATTTACCAAAATCAGAATCAAAGTTTTTTGCAATCTGACTATTGAAAATAATCATCATTACTGTTAGGAATTGAAAAAGGTATGGTTGCTAGGTAGAATTCCAAAAAATAACAGGTCTTTGAGAGTATCAGGAAATTTACCAAAATTAGAATCAAAGTTTTTTTGCAATCTGACTTTTGAAAATAATCATCATTATCCCCTCGCCCAATGGAGTTGGGGAGGGGATATAGTATCTCGCCTGTCCGTCCGTCTGTCCGTTCGTCCCACCTCAGGTTAAAGTTTGCATTAAGGTTCATATCTGACAAACTAAATGTAGCACATCAATCATCTGAGGTCAGTGGATGCATCTTGGAGAGTGATGCTGCTTCACATGATAATTGGGTCACTCTGACCTACATTTCACGCTTCAGTGACTCAGGTTAAAGTTTGCGTTAAGGTTCATATCTGACAAACTACATGTGGCACATCAATCATCTGAGGTCAGTGGATTCGTCTTGGAAAGTGATGCTGCTTCAGATGACAGTTGGGTCACTCTGACCATCATTTTATGCTTCAATGACTCCAGTTAAAGTTAGCATTAAGGTTCATATCTGAGAAACTACATGTTGCACATCAATCACCTTTGGTCAGTGGATGCATCTTTGAGAATCATGCAGCTTCAGATGATAATTGAGTCACTTTGACCTTCATTTTACACTTGACTGACTGTGGTTTAAGTTTTCATTAATGTGTTTATTTCTGAGATACTACATGTTATAAATCAATGATCTTAATGTTCAATGGATGTACCTTCAACATTAATAGATCTTGAGATTATAGTAGGGTTATTAGGGTTTTTCTTGGCAGTGGGCTAGGGGATTAGCTGTCGTTTGCAACTGCTCCCATTTCTAGTTACTGTTAGGAATGGAAAAAGATATGGTTGCTAGGTAGAATTCCAAATTAAGACTTTCAGGAATTTTTTCAAAATAAGAATCAAAGTTTTTTGCAATCTGACTATTGAAAATGATCATTATCACTGTTAGGAATTGAAAAAGATATGGTTGCTAGGTAGAATTCCAAAAAATAACAGGTCTTTAAGACTTTCAGGAAATTTACCAAAATTAGAATCAAAGATTTTTGCAATCTGACCATTGAAAGTGATCATCATTACCGATAGGAATGGAAAAAATATATGGTTGCTAGGTAGAATTCCAAAAAATAAAAGGACTTTCAGAAAATTTACCAAAATAAGAATCAAAGTTTTTTGCAATCTGATTATTGAAAATGATCATCATTACTTTTAGGAATTGAAAAAGATAGTGTTGCTAGGTAGAATTCCCAAAAATAACAGGTCTTTAAGATTTTCAGGAAATTTACCAAAATTAGAATCAAAGTTTTTTGCAATTTGACCATTGAAAATGATCACTGATAAAATAAGGCACCAAAAAGATATGGTTGCTAGGTAAAATTCCAAAAAAGTAATGGGTCTTTGAGAGTTTTAGGAAATTTACCAATATAAGAATCATATTTTTGAAGTTTAAGTGTTCATCCTAGTATGTGACATTAAAGAGTTGCTTAATTATATGATTTCATGTTAGAATTTCAAAAATTATTGGTCTTTGACATTTTCAGGAAATTTATCAAATTTGGCACTGATGCCAAAATATTGTAGTCTTATCTTGGATTCTAAAAGCAATTCAAGTAGTTCCCCATGAAAATGTAAACCACAAAATGAACATTATACATAAAGTTCCAATCATATGCTGAGTACTTATTGTTTTAAGTTTTTTCTTCCCTTAAGGGCATGCCCCCAGGGGTCATACCAAATGTCCGCTATCATTAGCAAATTAAATAAACATAATGGAACTCATATAGAAAGTTTAAGCTTCCAAACATAATTACTTCAGAAGATTTAGCATGTAACTGGATAACTCGAAATATAATTTCACTCATTATTCCGCCCTGAGGGCAAATTTTAAAATTCCGAAATCTTCAGCACAGACAACTTTTATAGTGTTACTTATACCCTTAAAACAAGGTTTCTGAAACTTAAGGTGTAAGAGGAGTTTTAGCTGAATTGTTTTTTTCGTTTTTGGACCCCCTAGAGGCCATGCCCTGAGGGGTCATACGAAAATTCTGATGCCCTCTATGAAGTTGCTACATAATATGCGAGTTGATTCATGGGTTTCAACTTTCTACCCCAAATAGCCTTATAGATTTCTTTGATTAATAGATATCGCGAAAATTCGTTTTCGCCCATAATTTGCCCCTAGAGTGTTTGACAGAAACTCCAAACCCCTAGCGCGCTAGTGCAGATCATACTCTAGTATGGTGCCAAGTTTCAAATTTCTACCTCTTATAGTTCCAGAGCTATCTGGGAGCACTACACACATACGTACATACGGACTGACTGCATTACATAATCCCCTCGCTTTCACTAAGGGAGGGGGGATAATAATCATATATTTTTAATCATTGTCTTTTTATTGTACTTGTGTTGTTTGATTCCTTTGTAATTATTCTGCTCAGCTTTTGGGAACTTTGATTAGTTTAATAAATTTATGTCTTCTTTATATATTTCCCAAGCTGGCCACAGGGATTTGTGCATGCTTGGGTAATTTAACTTGTGTTAAAGATTAAGTTTTGAATAATTGCATACAAAAACACCTTAAGGTAGCATGGGAGTTTAAAACTGTGCATCTGACAAACATACAAAATCAGCATGGTATTAATGTTGTGGAAATGTTGGATGTCTGGTTCAGTGTGATGATATCGTGCATTTTTAACCAAATCATATTTTATTGAGGGGAGATAATTTGTTTAGATACAAAAGAGAAAAATTAGGTTTTCAATTAACTTGGTGACCCCAAAATACTTTCAATGCAAATTGAATGCAAAGAATTAAGCTAATCATGCTAATGACATGAATGATGTACAATGTACCAAATTAAAACAATTTCTATCTCATATAACTTAAATAAATTTAATTTTGTAAAATTTATACCTGTTTCCCCTATTATTTCAAACAAATTACACAAATTTTTACATGACAGATTTATTTATATGATTAGTATTCTGACATCCTGAATATTTCAACACATTTTAAATGATTTAATTTGAATACACCCCCTCCAGAACTTAGTTTCAAGAGTTCGCCTGACATAAAAAAAAAAAAAAATGCGCTAAAACCCCACACCCAAAAGAAAAATTTTATATAAATACATGTAAGCAGAGACATATAATTAAAGAGATTGGCAACATGACGAACTCTCGTGAAATCATGCCACCATCGTGACTTTGATAAAACTTCACAATTAAATAAATCGTTGATATTTTGATACCGGTAATATACGAAAATATCGTAATAAAACTATCTAAACTCTACCAACAATGTAAAATACCTTCCAGTTGCCATAACTAGGAAGTTGTAATCAAGGAAATAAAAGAGGGGTTTCAAAAGTAAACAAGGCACACCACGATCTTCGATGTCAGATTTCCACATGGAGTCTTCCCTTTATTTGCCAATATCTTTTTTATTTATCAATATTTCTAATTCAAATTTTCTAAACTACACTGTACTTTTTGGTTAAGAAATATGTCAACTAAATTAAGAGTAGTTTAAGAAGTTTTGATACAATGTTTGTTGTGATTAATATGGGGTGATGGTAGAGTTGCCAATTTCTGATTATACATGTACATGTATGTCTCTGATGTAAGGGTATAATTATACAAAATCATGATAAAAATTTAACCATGCAACCAACTTGAGGCTTCACTGATCATGGAAAAAAGGAAAATAGTATGAAGGTAACCCACAGCCATTAAAGCCTTTTTTTCCTGTGAAATATGTACATACATGTATGTATGCTATTGTCTTTAAACTTCAATATAAATACACTTTATGGTATAATAAAAAAAAACTATAATAAAAGGAGTATGTACAGTAAGATGAATATTTGGCCCCTAAAATTAAGACCCTTATATTTGATAAAATCATGTCTCATAATACAATTCAATACGTATCATTATTAACTGATGACTTAAAATACAGTATGATTTGCCCATTTAATATAACCGGAAGCTTTTTGCACAAAGAATTTATACAGGGCAAATGTCCTGTATAAATGAATCGGCCATATTGGTTTAGTTACACTCTGTTTTCTGTGTCGTTCTCGCATATGTTAACTTTTTTTTTCTTTTTGTCTATTGATTTTAATTACTGAGGGTGAGAATAAAAAAATAAACTCAGCACAACCCAGAAGATTTCCTTTGATAAAGTACTCGTCAGCAGCATCCCGTTTCAGCTTGTACGACTGACACCAAACCAGATCAAGGGGATTTGTAAACAACATGATAGTGCAATATTTTTTTCTACTACAAGTTGAAAATTCAATAGAAATCTTTTTTATATTGCCTTGACTTTGTAATATCGAAATTTGCATCCTGTAATTAAGATTGATAAAGATAATGCCTGAAATTTTAAGTCATTAGTTAATAGAGGTGTCATGAAATGGGTATTTTCATATTAATCCTGTATAATGTCCTCGTACAGTCATATTGGGTTTCGATCACCTGTATTGGCCCTTGGCTTCGCCTCGGGCCAATACAGGTGACCTCAACCCAATAGGACTGTACTTGGACATTATACAGGATTAATATGAAAATACTCATTTAATAACACTATAGTATATAATCAGTATATCAGTTTATCGCTAATTTGCGCAATTTTCAATTGTTTTCGAGCGAGGATAATTCTATTATCACTGCACTGCACTGATATGAACATATTATTGTCAATCTCTATGGAACGTTAGCAACAGCGTATTAATATGACGTCGCGTGACGTTTCGTGACAGAAATAATCCCGAGAAAGAAAGCGCTATATTCAACCAAAAGTAATAGTTCAACTAAATTAAATATTTCATTGGAAAGAGGAATGTATATTCGGTATTTTTCAATAACAGAATTAGCAATAAAAATACTATTAGTAATTTGTTTTGCTCGGATGGATTTCTCAGCTCGCATTGCATCTCGTGCTGTCGCACTGGATGCAATACAAGCAGAGAATTCCATTCTCGCAAAACAAATTACTAATAGTATATATATATCACATCCTTGAGCACCGACACTTGGTGTCTCTTGTAGACCGGCAACTAAGTTCACTAGTGGTCTTTCTACATCAGACACGAGGAGGAATGTGATTGCTCTTATGAAGCAACACACATGTCCTTGAACACCGTCTCTTGGTGATTCTTGGTGTCTTTTGTAGATTTACAACTTGTTGATATTGATATTATTGTTATTTATGATGCGTGTGTATTTACTTATAAATATTAAAAAAGAAAAAAAAATCTTATAATGTGTTTATACCACCTTGCTCGTCTTGGTTACAGGCATACATATATATATAAATTTATATGTTAACTTGTTGTTACATTAATTTTGTTGTATTGTTGTGTATGAATTATGAATGTTATATTTGTAATTGCCCCTTGAGGGACCTTGATTGGAATAAATGTATCTTATCTTATCTTACCTTATAATAAAGTACGAAAGGTTTTACCCAAGTCTTTTTTGTTTGTAGAAAAAAATGAAGTCTAAATTCGACAAATATTAGAATTTTCACACAAATTGACTATAATGACAAAAATCCTTACATATTTCAGTACAGGAAACAAAGAGCGCATGCCTGTGCTGATGAGACTTTTGCATGAAAAATGTGGCAATTTAATATACCATCAACATATTAAGAAATGTCATTGGCACATGCATGAGCTCTGTGCTTCCTATGCCAAAACATTACCAAAATAAGCAAAAATTTGAAGATTTTTGGAAAATCTGGAAGATGCATGATATTTGTGACATCACAATCAGGATTTGATGACGTAACTGCACCAATTTACTTGAATTATATGAATTGTGAAATACTAATTAAAGATAAAGGAAAACTTTGATTGAAAATAGCTTATTTTGGGACCAAATATGCCTATATCGTACATACTCTTTTAACCATGCAACCAACATCATGCTTCATTGATCATCAGAGAAAAATTTTAATCACTTATATTTTAAAAAGGACATCGGCAACCTACAGGGATGTGATATTTCTGCGGAATCACGGAATTCCATGGATCAGGTTGTTTCTGAATCCGTTATTGTACATTTTGTTCTACTTCTGATTGCTAGGTTTTTTCCGCTGGATTTCCTGTAACCAAATCACATCCCGTAACCTATAAATTTTTTTCACTTAAATTACTCCAGTTTCTCACACAAAACCCCCCCAACATTTAGGCCATAACGAGAAATATCCTAGATTCTCATCCCTGCCTGCCCCAATTATTTCACCCGCCTCAAAATGACAGCATTTTTTAAAAAAAGTTGATAAAAAATATAAAATAAGTTTGCCGGTCTGCCCTAAATTTTGAGAAAAAATGGATGAGAATCTAAGAATTATTTTATTATGGCCTTATTGGAAATCCTATTTATTTTCAAGTTGACCACCGAACATCCTAAATGGTGGAAAATGTTTTAAATATTGCCCACAAACCTCCATATTTTGTTTGATAATATAATTATATATTTTTAGCAGCATTTTGACAAAATTTCATTAAATCCTATTTATATGTCACAATCGTTCATGGATAAACATTGCATTTCTTAAATCTATGCAAAATTCAGTGTAGTACAGTTTCCCACCAAAGTGGTTAAATGAGAATCAAGAATTTTTTTTATTATATTTAAGCTTTTGTTAACAATTACATTTTTATCATAATTTATCTTCTTTTTATATTTGCCTTTTAGGTCAAAATGATAATGTGGATGAATGGCATCAAACTGTGGAAGAAGTCTCATCATCATTATCAGTTATAACATTACCAGACTTTACTGGAAACAGATTGTCAGAGAAACAACACAATATTACTGGATATAGAACCAATGTAACATTACCAGATAATCATGTGAATACCACAAATGATGAATTTGTCAACAATCATAATGTCAGCATTATTGATTTTTCAAAACCAGTTGAAACAAGTTGTCAGCCTCAACATACAAATCAGAGCCATGTTTCAAATGATACTTCAAGATCCCAAAGTATAAACATTCTGAATCAAAATGTTTCAAATCAAAGTCAAGATATTCAAGGACATATTTCAAATCACGAACGAAATGTTCCAGGACGTGTTTCCAGTGAAATACAAAATGTTCCAACACATCCATCCAATCAAAAAGCTAAAATCTCTAATGCACTATCAACAGCATATGGACCAACAAGAAATATATCTAAAATCAATTTACCCTCATCCAAACACTTTCAAAGATCGAGGGAAATTTCAAATGCAATCGCTAGAATAAACAACAAACAAATCTACAATAATCATATAGATATGAAAGATCAAGACAACAGTAATCAAAAAATAGTACAGCTTTCACAAGAGAAAAGGATGCATATACCGTTTAAGTCTAGACCACTCAGACCAGTGAGAATTAAGGCTCTTGTTGTTACAAAGGAAAAGAAAAACGATGTTAATTGTAGCATTTGTCAGTTAAAATTAGATTCTTGTACAGATATTATAGCACATTCAAAACTACATAACCTAGACCTCGCCTGTTGTGTATGTGAGGCAAAGTTTGCGTCTTATTGTAACATGCGACGTCATTGTGCTGGGCATGTGCAAACAATACTGTACATGTGTTCTTTTTGCCATTGTTCATACAAACGGAAAGATAATTTGCAAACACATATAAAAAAGCATTATATACAGGCGGGCGTACCATCGTTCAGACAGCAAGCCAAGTATTCATATGTTAAGACAACATCTCGTCCTACAACTAAAGATCATGATGTAGAAAATCAGAATGAAAATCAGGAAAGTGAAAAATCTAACTCGGAATCTAATGATTTGTCAATAATGCAGACAAATATAGGCAATACAACAAGAACTCTGGTGAATTCTGCTCCTGAATACTCCAGCTTTAAGGGCGGTAATAACTTGTCAAATTCTATTGATAATCAGATAGATTTGACATCTGACGATGAACAGATCTCAGAATGCTACAAAATAGTCGAGAAAGCATTAATTGGTATTGCAGATATATCTCAAAATCCTGAAGTGTCAAGTAAAACCACCAGTTCAACACCGATAGAGGGGGAACTGTCACAAATGCAAGAATCTGAAGGGATGGCAGGCCTTGTTGAGAACAAGTCCCCAGAAAGCAGTTCATCTCCTCCAAATCAGATTTTGAATTATAGTTGTAGTTCATGCAATATTCAGTTTGATCAAGTAGAAAGCCTGAAGCGTCATATTTTATCCAGTCACTCAGAAGAAATCCCTGAACAAACACAGAGCAATAACGATAACTCAACTATAACAAGTTCAGACTTTATTAAAATTGAAATGTTTGAAGAGGCAAATGATTCAGGAAATCCATATGCAGAAAAAAGTCAACAAATGGTTGATATTGGAAATCTAAGTAGTTATACTTCTTATAATCAGATTGGCGATACGACCAAAGAAGATTCAAACTTAATGACATTTCCTTCAGTGTCACCATTGAAGTCACCAGCAAATCCTGCCAATATGAATTCTAATAGTTCTCCGAAAAGTAATAAAAGTTTAAAGAGAGGAAGACAAGGTGACCGGTTAGGTTCAATAACTCCTATATGTAGAATTTGTGGTGTAATGTTCAAAGAAATTCAGCAGGTAATAGACCATAAAGCAGAACATCCAACCGAGATACCACAAATGTTTGGATGCACGATTTGTAATGCAGATCTTAGTTCTAAAGAATGTTTGCGACGTCATATCAGGAATCACTTAGGAGAGGAGCATCAGTGTTTTTATTGCCCTTGTAAATACAGCCGCACAGACAATTTGTATGCACACATGAAGAATGCTCATGGCTGGGTCAAACCGAAAAATGTTACCCCATATTACAGTGTTTATCCAGTATCAAAATAGTTTTACACATTGTTTTATATAGCATGTTACAAATTAATATCAATATAATTACAATGTAGGTACACATAAACTTGGCTGATAAAACAACCTAAGTTCCAACTTTCTGTCAAAACATAATTTTTGGGGCTTCAAAAAAGCTTTTAACTGCAGGTTGAGGTAAATAGACATTCAGTCTAATATTTCCATTCATTAGATTTTGAATGGAAATTTTGTAATAAATTTGGGTATTGTAAACCTATTACTACCCAACCTGTTTTTGCTCAAATAAGTTTGTTTTATTTCAGCCATTTTTTTTATCTAAATTAAGGAAACTGAATTAGAAAAACAGGAATCTTTGGCTTGATAAACAATAATAAAATTGTAACTTCTATCCATTACAATATTTTATATGTTTGACAACAGTTCTTCAAAAATCGGAATTATTGGGTATAAAGGGAAAAAAATGTAAATGTGAATGCACATTTCATGGATATTTAACAAAGTTACTATAATAAATATTATTCAGTCAAAGGTTGTTAATTTTTGGCAAAGTGGATCAAATATGATTTTTCAGATCTGTTAATCAATTATAACCTCACAAAGAAAAAGCTGCCAAAATGACTGTTCCAGTCTGTGAATCAAAGTTGCCCGATATCTGACTGTTCCAGTCTGTAAATCAAACCCACCCTGTATCTGACTGCTCCAGTTCGTGAATCAAACCTGCCCTGTATCTGACTGTTCCAGTCTGTGAATCAAACCCACCCTTTATCTGACTCCTTATTTTTAATGGAGTGACCTATTTGTATATATATGTACCTTATACCCATTGAGAAATAATGTATAATCAGACATATTTTTCAGTCACACATTGTGTTGATAAGGATCCTATGTATAAAGATTTTTAAGTGATTCTGATGGAATACATATTTTGATAAATTATATTTGGAATCACAGAAATTTTTGAATAGAAACAAATCTGAAAAAAAAAAAAAATTTATATTTGGAATCACAATTATTAGAGCATAGCTTTGCACTTTTAAAGGAATTTAGGGACTTTAATGTTTCTCATTTAATCACAATTACGAATTTTCAATGTACTATTTTTATTAGAAATTATATTCTAGAAGAATAGCTTATTAAGAAGAAGGACTACTTGGACTTTTCATGATGTAAATTGTCAATTACACAATTGTATGTTCAAAGTAAGGAGTCTGCTGTGGCAATTTACTCATTTAATACTTTTCAATATAAAGGTCCACATGTTTGAAACATAATTCTTCTCGGGTATACTTTTGTGATTGTAAAATACTTAATAGCAGTGTAAAGATGGGGCAAGTACTGTATGTGGTATTTAGGTTCTTTGGGGTACATGGATTTATTTTCTTTTATAGAATTCTTTAAAATTTTCTGTGTTTTAAACATGAACAGTTTATTTTTCAAAATGTAAAACATATTTTAAAGTTACCTTCCATTTAAAAATGAATTTTTTACTTAGAGAAAAAAAGGAAAATTACAATAATAAGAACAACTTCAAAAGTCTTTTATAGATTTTATTGGCCATTGTTGAAATAGTGAAAAAAAGTGAGGCATTTATTTTCTCTTGTAACAATAATATTGCTGGTACTAGTACATGTATATGGATTTTTTTTTTATCAAATTATCTCCCTTACTTTTTTGTTTTAATCAGATTCATAGCTCTCTCTTTACATATTATCTAATGAGAATGTTGAACAAGAATAAAGAGCAAAGAATTGGAAATATTTTGGAAGTTTCTTTTGAAATGGACAATTATTTTGTTAATTTTCTAAAGGTATGAAACCTAAATGAACAAAAAAAAGACAAAATGCAGGCCCTAATCTATAGTGCATTTAGGGGCCGAATTTCGGTCCCATTCCCTATGGGCAAAAACATGATTTTTCCCAATTGCAAGATATGAAATTCCCAATTGTGTATATGTCCAACTATGTCGTTAAAAAAGTTTTAGTTTTGTGTTTTGTTTACATGAAGTAGACTGGCAACTATCAGTTTTCGGGAAACCAGTAACCTGATACCTCGATAATGAAAGCTCAAGAGGAATGCCAAAGGCATGCTCTGGTACCTACATTTCTGATTTGTTTTTATGCTTACTTTTGTGAACATTTGGGTACCAGATTGTTTATTCATCAAGTTCATGTCATCGCACAATTTGAAGTAGAAGTTGCCAAAATCGGCACCCAATGGATTCATAACTTTGTCAAGGCACAGAAATTTAAGCAATAAAAGCAGTTTTAGTAACTTTTACTAACAAAGTATGTGAAGCGAACTGTTTGTTTCACTCACTATGTATATATGTTAAACTTCAGTGTTCAATGTATGGGGCTTTATATTTTCAAATTGTAATGGAAAAATTGATAAAATTTTGGTTCCTCTGATCAGAGTTTTGATTATTTTTTTTTAAATGACACTGTCAGTAAAACCCATCTGTGTGAAGGGACAGCCTGAGCTAGTTGACACTTCTAAAAATTATAAAAACTTCTAGAATTGAAAGTTTTGCACTAAAACTAAGCTTGATAATGTAATTTCATTATTTACACATGTATACATGATGACTTTGAACAAGCTTTGCAGTAAAAAAGAGCACACATTATACAAATCAACTATTGTACTGACTACTTTTTCCCCAATTTTGAACAAATCGTATGAATTTTCCCAATTTTAAAGGCACAGGACCCTGGGTACAAAAGGTGGGATTAACCCCTGAAATGGCAGAAGAATACCATACAAACATTTAATTAAGGTGGCTTACTCATCACATTTTGAATTTGTGTCAGATTTCTGTATTCTTCTGGTTTTCTCCAGTTCAAT
>MJUU01070995.1:83110-96505 GCA_002080025.1 Modiolus philippinarum
AGAAATTTATTTCCTGCCAAATTTTTAATGTCTGGTATCTCTGTTAATAGCACAAGGATTTTACCATTTCATTATACCCCCGCAAACAGGAATCACCTTGTCTGTCTGTTTGTCTGTCGGTCTGACCACACTTCTCGTAAGCGCAACTCCTCCTAAACTGCATGAAGGATTTTGATGAAACTTTACACAAAAAAAAGGACACTATATGTAGATGTGCATGAAGGAATATAATTATTGTCCAAAACCAGGAAGGGGAGATAATTTTACTTTGACTTTTGTTGATTCCCCATGTATGGGTTTTTCGTTGATTCCCCATGTATGGGTTATCTCGTAAGCACAACTCCTCTTAAACCACTTGAAGGATTTGTTGAAACTTTACACAAAGGAAGAGCACTATATGGAAATGTGCATGAAGGAATGTAATTATTGTTGGAAACCAGGAAGGGGAGATGATTTGACTTTGACTTTTCGTTGATTTCCTACGTATGGCTTACCTTGTAAGCACAACTCCTCTTAAACAACTTGAAGGATGTTGATGAAACTTTAGACTAAAGAAGAACACTATATGTAGATGTGCATGAAGGAATATAAATATTGTTTGAAATCAGGAAGGAGAGATAATTCAACTTCGAATTTTCATTGATTCCATATGTATGGGTTACCTGGTAAGCTCAACTCCTCTTAAACCACTGGAAGGATTATGATGAAACTTTACACAAAGGAAAAACACTATATGGAGATGTGCATGAAGGCATGTACTTATTGTACGAAACCAGGTTGGGGAGATAATTTGACTGTGACTTTCGTTGATTCCTTCTGCCATATCTTTTTTTTTTCCTAGAAATAATTTAAAGAATAGTAATTGTAAAATCGAACTGTTGGAGAGACACACTTTATTTATTATATTCCTCTTGAAAAGTTGTTTTCCAAAATGTTTGTTGTGAAATTTCTCTAATGCTTATAATTTTTGTGTAAAATGTCAAATAGGCTAAAAATGGGTGAACTTTACATTTGTCTGATTTAGACGGAGTATTTTCATTGGAACACTTGTGAAAAGTTATTTCTTGAAGATTATATCATTGTGTCCATATTTGTATTGTGTCTACACTTGTACTGTGTCCACACCTGTATTGTGTCCACACCAACTTAAATTTGCACTTGCCATATCGATTCAGGGTTCAATGTGCGGGGGGTATATTTGACTGCCATCCGGCGACAGCTCTTTGTTTAGTCTACGATGCTTGCTCAATTAAAAATGGGTCTCAAGAAATCCTTTATATGAACAACTCAAGAGTGAGACTGAAAATAATTTAGTTTCATTTTCAAAATATTTTCAAAATATAAGAATTATACATGTTAGATAAGGCTATAATTTAAAGTATCATAGACTTTCATCACTATCCCATCCTCTGCAAAAATTTGATTGTTTTTTTTCTTTTTTTTTTTTTTTAAATTTACAACATTTTTCACTGTAAAGTTTAAAAAATATAAAAAACAAAATATATGCAGCCCATCTTTATTTTTCCTAGAGGTTGGGTGAGAACCTAAGAATTTTTTACAAGTTGTTTAATCATAAAGATTTATTCAAATGTTACAAAACTATTTGATGATAGAAATTGTAATTTTATCTAAATATGTATTATTATTTTGTGAAAAACACTTTAGAATCAGTCTAATTTTAGTGTTCAAATATTTATGCAACTTGGTACATGTAATCACTTATCCTAGATGTTGTTAGTATTTATAGATAGAACCTTTAATAACATTGTTCATTTTTTCTTGTTCACACTGATAGTGTTCATTTTGGGTCTTATTCACAATGATAGTGTAAAACATGTGAAACACAAAAAATTTTATCTCTTGCATACTTTTGTTGATCAGTAATAAAGGGTTTATAATTTACTTATATATCATGTATTGTTGTTTTCTTTTAAAATGATACATGAATTACTATTACCTCATAATAACTTAGATTAATTCAGCTATACATGTTAAGGTTTCATTTGAAACATTTTGGTATCCCTGAACAATATCTAGACTAATTACTGTTTATTCAGGGGCTGACCCTGACCTACCGTTGGGTGTGGGGTTTTCTCAGCGTTCATTGAAGATCTTATGGTGGCTTTGAGTTGTTATTTCTCCCCTTTGGGTCGTTGTCTCTTTGACACATTACCCATTTTCCTTCTTTTTTCTAAGTCAAATTATAAATGATATAAATAATTTTTAAATTATATACATTTTGAAGTGAAATTTAATTTCATGAAGCAAAATGTTTAAAAAACAACTCTTAAAGACATTGCAAATAATCATTTATATGGTATAGTAACTGCATGTGTTCAAATGGTCACATTTGAAATCAATTTTTTGAAAATTAAATATACCCAAAGCTTATTATTTAGCTTGTTTTGGATTTCCAGTGAATCATTTCAATTTCTTGATTGCAAATCTGGTTCCACTGCTAAAATAAAAAGAAGTTAATGGGACTGACAAATCTCAATATATGAATAATTCTGTAGAATTTTTTTGTGTAAAGTAAGTCCATCCTTAACAAAATAATTGGGTGTGAGTAGATAGGTTGTTAGGTGATTTTTATTTTTTTTGTTGTTGAAAAACATCAAAAATAAGGTTTAATTTTGATTTTAGAGAAAAATGAGCTAAAATAGAATTAAAAATGTTTTCTTGGAAATAAGGACATAATGTATGAGTATATCTAAAGGTAGGTTTTTTATGAGTGGGTCAAATAACAGCAGATGTACATTTTTTTTGAAGGTTGGCCTGATGATTATGGAGTTGTAATTTTTGTTTAAAACTTCATAATTTTCACTTTATGCATCATCCAGGTGTTATTTATCCCCCGCAAAATATTGTCATCCGTACTTTAATTCAAATTACAAACATCTTTTTCTATGAAACTGATGTTCCAATACCAACCAAACTTAGCCTGAATCACCACCAGGGTAAGCCCTTTTAAGTTTGCAAATTTTAAGTCAGTAGACTCAACAACATGGTGGCTGTTACTAAAAATAGAACATGGAGTAAATTGCTGATTTTTGCAAATACAGTATCTAAGAAACCCTTATAGATATACAAAATCTGACATGGAGTTAGAAAGATTGGCATGATGAGATCTACTTACCCTTCAAGTTTGAAGAAAATCTGATAGCTCATGTTATTGCCCCTTTTTCATGTAATTTCAATAGTTTGTTATTTTTCATCCAATATATTTAAGACAATAGAAATAGTGATGAGGTTTAAATAAGAAAAATGTTCAGCATAATTAGATCTAACTCTCTTTCAATTTTGAAGAAAGTACGAAGACCCATATAGGAGTTTTAGACCATTTTTCTTTGAATTTTCAAGTTTTTCACATGTTTTGACTTCAAATATTTGAGATATAGGTTAAGTTTGAATTGCAAAAATTTTAATCGTATTATGGACAACGACTTCTAAATATATCCGGCAAGTTTACATCTCTTCCAAGATGGCCACCACCATATATGGGAAGTACATTTAGAGATCTATACTCCTTTGAAACTTCTCGAACAATTTTGATTAAATTTGAATATAATAGTCATTTGGTGGTACCCTTCGAAGTTGTGATTAGTTCACATCAACGAAGTTGAGGGGGCTATTGGAGTACCCCTGGCGTCCGCATCTACGTCTGCATCTATCTCTGCAACTATGCAAAGTAGGGTCTTCAAACTTTGTATGCAGGTGCATCTTGGGCTACATTCAAGTTTTCAGACGAGTTCAGATATCAGTCACTGTACATGTACATGATAGGATAATGTAACCTTGCATAGGCATGCATACCTGGTGGTACATCAGCATCCAGGCTAGAAGTAAGTCACTTTGACTTATGTTTTACTGAGAGTGATTTATGTTCAAGTTTTCAGACAAGTTTAGATCTCAGTCACTATACATTGTAGGATCATGTAACCTTGCTTATGCATGCAACTGTGATGGTAGGTCAACATCCAGGCAAAATTTTGTTACTGTGACAATGTGCCACAAAAAGGCAAACTCTGTAATCGTTGATAACCTATGTTTTTTATGTTCCTATCTCATCCAAGATGGTCACCACCAGGGAACATAGTTTGATATTGGACCCTATAAAAATGCATTTAAAGATCTTCTCCTTTGAAACTGCTCGAACATTTTTTAAGGCAGGTTCTCTGCCTTCTAGCTGTCGGGTAAAGCCATCTTGAAAAAAGTCTGTTTCAACCAGACTCTTACATTAAGAAGACTACTTTGTATGAAAAGAATCAGAATGATCCAGGGCTATCGTTAAAAACGCATACGGCTTACCAGTTATTCATACGAAGGCACAAAAAATAATCCGTTCATGTGGCGATACAGTGTCCATTTCATGATCAACTACATCGTTTTATGTGTTTATTGTATTTATTTAATATCTTTTAAGAGATACTTTGCTTTTTTAATCTCAGAGCACTTAAACTGACATTCGAAATTCACGATTCGGTTCATTCATAAAAATTTCCTGTGGCGCGCAGTTTTTATGAATGGATACATAGTAACTTCTAGTTTCGCTGTTGTAACCAGAGTTGTTAACCCTCCCGGTCTCACCGTGAGGCTACTGGTTTCGGCAGCCGGTCTCACGTCTACCGATATGCCTCTGAAAGCTCCCGATATTAAAATTTTCTCTCAAAAATATTTTTCCGTTACACCGGAAGTAAATATTGGCTGTTCCAATCACACCCTGCAAGGTAAACAAAGGCTGTTCCATTCATATCCCGCCTAACGAGATTACGCGAGAACACGAATCAGCTGTGTATTAACGACAAAATAGCATCGGCTCCGCGAAAAGGGTAGATACAATACGGCGTTTTCGAGATACAGATCTACTACGGGATAACATACTTATCTTAGCACTTTGTCACGTGATAAAAGTGATGTTGCGGTGCTTGACGTCTTCCGCTTCGTACTTGCTGTAAATAGCAATATCTTATTTGACAAGTTCCACTTACAGAATGTTGTAAACAGTGGTTAAATTTTCATTCTATTTTATTGCGAAGCTTGAAGTTAAGAACCGCGGTAACACGACTGCACTGTCTGTCTGCAGAATAACACAAAATTTTTACATTTGGAAGTGAACTTAAATTTCGTCTCATTTTGCGTCGATTTTACTGGAACAAATGTCTTAAAAAATGTTCAAATAAAAATCACGTCATTTAAAACAAATACTCATCTTCACAAGGAAAGTAAAATTCCCTTAATTTACAAATTAGATAGCATTTCTTAGACAAATTTACAAAGTGTGTGTTGGAAATGCAATAAACCGGAAATCTATGTGAACCTGAAAATGCCGGGAACGTCATAAAAGATGTTACGTAATTCCGGGAATGAAAGGATCTCGAAATCGACGGGTTCAAAATTCCAAAATAAGTGGATAAAAGAGATGTACTTTTTGAGCAAGAGTGATAAATATATACACGCAGTGTTTCTGTTGTGTGGCATAACCTTTGCCTTAGTGCACGGAGGATGAAATGACGTTGTTCGCCATAGAGAAACAGGGGGACACAAATGTATAATCCCTTTTGGGATTCGAAGCCAGAGATGTTTTTTGATATTGCCTGCCTCGGAGGCAGGCAATATCAAAAAAACATCTCTGGCTTCGAATCCCAAAAGGGATTAACAAACGTAGTGCTCGACTTCGGACTCAAAATGCTGAAATTCTGTTTACATTATTCACACTGGTAACTTCGGTGTTTTGTTATTTGTAGCTGAGCCCAACCTACCATTCTCAGTAGCTTGCACTGATGAGACATAAGTTGTCGAAATGCCCATATGTAGATAGTAAATTTACAGTGACTTCGTTATTGAGTTATTTAATCATATGCAAAAATAATGAAACTTAAGAACTAGATGACTTGACAGAGGAAGTGACAAAATTGGAAATATCAACATTAATTAAGCCACCGAGTGTTACACTTGTACTCCGGCTTGTACTTTGGAATACTTACATGTACGTATACCAACAAAGAGGAGCAAGACAATGAAATGTAAATAAATAGAGTTTTAAATAAATTGCCAACATCCCATATAAAAACTGAAAAGACAACCTAAACCGGGAAGGAAAATTTCGGATTTTAATTCTTGAAAAAAATAAATGTCAAAATTTCAGCAAAACAGTAATAATTACAGAACTTCTGGAATACCCAGGAACCTGCCTTAACAGCATTCTATGCTTTGATTTTTATCAAATGTGAACATAATAGTCCCTAGGTGGTACCCTTTGAAGTTTATGATTATATATGTTTCTACTTCATCCAAGATGGCCGCAAGGGTGAAACACAGTCTAACATTGGACCCGATGGGAAATGCATTCAAAGATCTTCTGCTCTTAAAACTGCTTGAACAATTTTGATTAAACTTAAACATAATAGTCCTTAGACGGTCCCCTTCACAGTTTATGATTTTTTATTTTCCTACCTCATCCATGATGGTCGACAGCAGGGAACATAGTTTAACACAGGATGGGAAATGCATTCAAAGATCTTTTCTCTGGGTACATTGGAACATTTTCAACCAAGTATGATAATAATTATAAAAGTTCTTGATGGTCACCTTTGTTTTTTATATTCCTGTCTCCTCCAAGATGAATGTCAGTGGGGAACATAGTTCAGCATTAGGCCCTATGGGAAATACATTCAAAGATATTTTTCTCTGGAACCACTCGAACATTTTAACTAAATATGATGATAAAAGTCCTTGATGGTCTCATTATGACTTTTTTGTTCCTACATCATCCTAGATGGCCACCAATGAATGTTTGAATATCTTCTCAGAAACTGCAACATCCTGTGAACAAATCTTAGGTATAAATAATTATTGGATGGTCTTTTAGTGACAATGAATAAAACGAGTCACCAGGTGAGCAATACAAGCTCATGTGAGCCTCTAGTTTTTCTGCCTAGCAAGTCTCAAAAGAAATGAATTCTTTAAATCTCTTAATAGGACATTATGCACATGCTATTGAAATTTTCAAAGCTAGAATAAATGACATAACTTGTACAATGTAATAGGTCGAGAATTTTTTTGAGAATTTGTTATAAATATATACATATATTTTTTTTTTATTATAAAATGTATATGCAGTTGAGTTTTAGTGGAATGTTTGTTGATTTTTAATCCATATGTATATAAAGGAGTCAGTTGTTTGTTACAATTTGTATGTATATATATAAAGATGAGAATTTAAAGCATCATTAAAGTTTTCATACAATAACTATTGATAAATTGTTTTCCACTTGATGTCATTGGCCACTAAAAATTTTCTACCTAGAACTTCATCTTTTTAACTACATTTGAACTTGGATGGCTCGAACACCCAAGGGACCATTGAAAACATTTCAAGCCAACGGGTTTTCGAGATATAGAGGTCTAACTATGTTTAAACTTGAACAAAGGGACCATAAAAAGGGTTTGAGGCATCCATGGTGTTCGAGTTATTGCAGTTCGACCCATCAAAGTTCTACTGTATGTTATTTGTAGTGAAAAATTTATGTTTGCCAAACTACAGTGGCAGTAATTTGACAGAGAAAATATTATGACTTCAATTCAGTTAATTCAGTGTCTTTTAGTTGGTGTTTACAAAAAAATTGTGACCACTTCCTGTTTTGCCTTGGAATACTTTGATATATATATATATATATGTTACAGTACAAATTGAAATCCAGTAGGATCCGGGATCCTCCTAGTACAAATTGGAATTCTAATTTCTACTGGGACAAATTAGAATTCTGATTTGTACCGAATTTAATCCAGTACGAATTGGAATTCTAATTTCTACTGGGACAAATTAGAATTCTGATTTGTACCGGATTTAATCCAGTACAAATTGGAATTCCAATTTCTCCTAGGAGGAATTGAGATATCCTTATTCATACTAGTAGGATTCTGAATCCTACTGAATTTCTAGTATGATCCAGAATAATACTGGATATTTTGTTCAGGAGGATTCTGGATATTACTAACATTCAAAGCTGAAAAAATTTTTTGAGTTTTTTATAAGAAGTATGTATTTCATAGCATAATTAATTTATTTACCCCATTTCCTTTCTTTTTCATAAATACTAAAACAATAGAATGACAAATGACATAATTCTAATATNTGGTTTAAGTGGATGAAATTTTCCTGATAGTTATCTGATGTGTAGTTATTAATGCTAAGTCTTAGAAATCTCAAAGATGCTGCTGTTGCCATTGAAACTGTGGAAAAAATTAACAATGTTCGTTTGGGGGACATCTGTAACGCTCTGCGTTACAATAAGCAATATTTACAAACTGTGGCTGTTATATACTGCCATTTTCCAATGAACATTTTTTTACATGACAATGTGTGAACAGTATCTAATGCCTTTAAACCAGGGAAACAGTGTAAAACTTCTCAGATCAAGAAGATCAGTATCCATCTCAGAATGGTATTTTTAATAATGCCATCTTTCCAGAAAAAAATTGATATTCAAATATTTTTTCTTGTAAAATACCTCCATATGTTCTCTCATTTTTAAAGTTCAATTATGAAAAGTAATGATCAAAAGATTGAAAGTTTGAACTGTGCTCAAAGAGTTAAAAGCAAAAAATCTTTATCTTTTATACAATTAGATAATTCTTTCGAAATTAATATTTTAATTAGATAATCACCAAAACAGTGGAAGGGACATACTACTAATGTTTTACTTCTCTACCACTGTTTCTATTGATTTAAGTTGGGATCCAGAATCCTCCTAGTACAAATTGGGATATCTCAATTTCTCCTAGGAGAAATTGGAATTCCAATTTATACTAGATTAAATCCAGTGCAAATCAGAATTCTAATTTGTCCCAGTAGAAATTGGAATTCCAATATGTACTGGATTAAATCCAGTACAAATCAGAATTCTAATTTGTCCCAGTAGAAATTAGGATTCCAATTTGTACTAGGGGGATTCTGGATCCTACTGGATTCCAATTTGTACTGTGACACATATATATATAACCAAATTGTCATCCAATTTCCTGGTTTTGATCAGTAGGACAAATTTGAAATTTTTGTGGAAGCTTGGCAATAATTAGTGGTAGATGTAAGCAACTACAGGGTTGTAGCAACTGATACCTTTTTGCAGATACTTGGATTTTTAATGACCAAGTTTTCGTCAAGTATTACTTGACTAGTAGAAGTATATTGTAGAAGATATTTGTAAGAAGCTTGAATTGATCAGTTATATCCAGTAAGCTATGTATGTTCTTTTAAGAGAGAAATCCTGTTTGATGATATTTTGATTAAAACTAAAATCCATATTTGAGTCAAATATGGATTTGTTTGTATTGGTATGTACTCTGAAGCTTGGTATAATATCCTGGTAATGATTTGCAGGTCTTTAGGGCAAAAAACTTCCCAAAGGAAATACATGTACTTAAAAAGTAATCTAGTATAACCAGAGAGTAACTGATTAAGTTGGCCCAAAAAAAGTCTTTCTAACTCATATATTTAGAAGGTAACTGATTTTGCTGACAAGTAAAGTCCAACATAGGCATATAACTAGAGGGAATCTGATTATGTTGTTATGTAAAGTGCAGCACACTCATTAAACTTGGTGACTTCAATATGAAGAACCACAATAAAAGTGTTGTTCCATTGCTTGGTCCTACCATGTATATGTAGCTGCTTTGTCTCGTATGCATTTACTCCATATTCTTTCCTTGTTTATTGGTAATTGATTATGATGGCTTGTGAAGTCTTTGATGTACTCACATTACTGGCGTGAAATTGATCAGACTTAAATAAAAAAATCAGACATGCACATGCAAGTACATCTACCTACAAAGTATATGACCATGTAAAACCTGACAAAAGTCCTAAAACTAAAGCGTATCACTCAATAGTGCAAAAGTACTGTTACATTTTGTAAACAATTGTATTCAGGATTTACTATCTTGGTATAGAAGTATGAAGAATTTTGCCCAAAGGTTAATAATCACCAAATTTATGAACACAAAAGGAGTGAAGGTTACATAAAAAACTCACAACATATGATAAGAGTGCATTGGTGAAATCAGTATAAATATGCATGTATCAAACTTCAAGTGAATGTGACATGTAGTCCCTAAGTGAATAATAAGAAGAGTTCAGTTTATAACATAAAATAAAAAAAAATAACTAACTTGTAAGTAGTTCTCTAACATGGCAAAAATGTCAAAGTTTCAATACAATTTAGCCCCCCCCCCACTGAAGTGTCATACCAAATATATCAAGTGGCTGTCATGCATATTTTCTGAAAGTTTGACAAACAAAAGGCTCTCAAGAGCCTGTATCGCTCACCTGTACTATTTCTGACATAGAGATCTTGTAGGGTCCAAATTATTTTGTATTTTCCCCTTGGATTGGATACAGACCTGCTAGACAAAAATTTGAAGGAGACCATCCAAAGACTTTGTGATCAAGTTTGGTTCAAATTTGGTTCCTGGTTTCAGAGAATGGGGTCTGAATATTAAAGTATTTTCCCTGCTGGTGGCCATCTTAGATGAGGTACGACCCTGCTGGATACATTTTTGAATGAGTTGCACATAGAGCAAATCCGGCTTATACTTGTAGTATGGTATTGTAATAAAACTGAAGGTTAACTGGGCGGAGATTGGCTTAAACTTTGAACTTGGGTAAATCTACTATTTCAGTGTAGTGCCAACATTAGGTGTTAAAATATTACAATCAAATTAATCGTTAAAAATCATGTAGTATATCATTATAGTGAACACTTTTCAAAAACAAAGTCTGTAATTTGTATGCCCCAAGATATAGATAGAAACATTCACCAATCAAACAATTATTGATCTATTAGTAAGATCACCATGTATTAGGTCTATTGTACCTATTCATTTTTTGGAATGATCAAATCCTGAAT
Organism: Modiolus philippinarum; assembly: GCA_002080025.1. Classification (NCBI taxonomy): domain Eukaryota; kingdom Metazoa; phylum Mollusca; class Bivalvia; order Mytilida; family Modiolidae; genus Modiolus; species Modiolus philippinarum. Next base: position 94,015 of record MJUU01070995.1, read on the forward strand.
GACAGGTAACTCCGTCCAGTCAACCTAAACTTTTCTTATATTAAGTGTTGGGCGGGGTAAAGAAGTATCAACTCCTCCTACAGTTTTCAACCCAGATCTTTGAAACTTTACAGAATGTTTCTATATATATTGAAGATGTAAATCTGACTTTATGGAAGTATTTCGGAATTTTTTTACTATTTTCCGGACTTGGGAACTTAGTCATCTTTTATCGACATTTTCAACACAGGGTTAATATAAGATCATCTTTTATCGACATTTTCAACACAGGGTTAATATAAGAAAGATAACAGGAAACACCTACAATGGCCGTAAACCACAATCACATGCCACAATCCACCAGGGAACCGCACGAGAAAAACAATAAAATGACAAAAGACTAACATGGACAACGATAGGAACTCGGGATAGCCGGACTTGGTACCGGCTCTAGCAAGAGCTAGCGGTAGGGTTAAACCGGTTTATGGGTACCCAAACCTTCCCTTTCTCTATCCCGTTTCCCTATAGTATAATAAAACATACAAATAAAACCCAATACAGGTAGACTACTAACTCCAAGACCACAATCTTGAGAAGGAAAGAAAAAGAACAAAACTTAATTTAGAAAGATGGGTCGAGGAGTGCTCGCCGCTAAACTGCCGGCTAGCTCAAGGAGCCTAGTCTGCTGGTAAAACACTGTCGCACTACGGAATAAAGATCAAACTCAAAACCCCCGAAGGGTTTGGTAAAGAATTATCATAGATTTCAGTAGACATCGGCAGTATCAGTGAGAGGCCAGTATACCTGTAATATCTTCAGGTCATTGGATCCCAAAGCCAATTTAACGGAATCCTGAAGAATATCCTGTCAATATCCCCTATTACGTAAAGAATGTAAGTTACGTGCCAGTTTTCTGGATCAGTTTTTGACATTTTTTAACAACATTTCCATAAAATCGAGGGTGAGAAATGCCCTTAGTAATAAGCTGTTTGCGAGTCGCACCATATTTAGAAATCAAATCTTCATATCTTCTATAAAACTTCTTAAAGGTGTTAATCAATTTATGAAATCTGTAACCTTGTTGTAAAAGTTTGGATATGATAGTTAGGTTACGCTCATTAAAGTCGTCAAGAGTAGAACAGACGCGTGCGAATCGTACTAGTTGTGATATATACACCCCGTATGATGGAGCTACAGGAACGTCGCCATCAAGAAAAGGGAAATTAGTATTTGTGAAATCAAAATCATCCCTTTTATCATAAATTTTAGTTTTAATTTTGCCAGAGTCAATGATGATAGTAAGATCAAGAAATGGGCAGTATTTAGAACCATCGTTTGCTTTATTAAGTTTCAGTTCTTGCAGGTATATGAGGTCGACATAGTCTAAAAACTGGGGATTGTCAATAGTAAGGATATCGTCGATGTACCTGCTGTTATCGTTGAAAATTGAAATTAGTTGATCCCTGTTTTGTACGGTTCCATTCTGTAGTTTTTTTCATAAAGTCCCGTACCTATTTTGTGAAAAAACAGGGTACCTATTTTGTGAAATCAATTCCTTCTACAGTGTAACAATCCAGACTACTGAAATTCACAGAATGTTTCTATATATATTGAAAATGTGCACCTGATTTTCAGAAAATAAATTCACAGTAACTTCGATATTAAGTTATTTCAATAGAGGGTACCAGTACCTATTTTGTGCAATCAAATTCTTCTAGTTTTTAACCCAGACCATTGAAACTTCACAGAATGTTTTTATATATATTGAAGATGTGCACCTGACTTTATGGAAATATCTCGAAATTCTTTTCCTATTTTTCCAGACTTACATGACTTAGGAGCTAAGTCATTTTTATCAACATTTTCAACAGAGGGTACCTATTTAGTCAAATAAACTCCTCATACAGTTTTTCAACCAAGACCATTGAAATTTCACAGAATGTTTCTGTATATATTGAAGCTATGGAATGATTTCCAAAAATTTTTCCTTTTTCTTCTGAACTTAAGAACTTATTTTTTTTAAGCTCACCTCACGAAGTGAGGGAGGGCTCCATGTGATACCCTTGAGCGTCGGCATCCATGTCGCCGCGTTCAGTTATAAGAAGAATAGTCAAAATGTATTCCCGGTTACTGACATGTCCAACATCAACCATATTGGTACATATGATGCATTTTGGGATGACAACAACAATGCATGCTTCGGATGCTGTCTCTGACCTACATTTTATGCATGAGGGACTTGGTTAGGTAGAATGGTTAAAGTCCATTCCCGCTTACTGACATGTCCCAAATCAACCATATTGGTATGTATAATGCATTTCGGGATGACATCAACAATGCATTCTTCGGATGCTGTCTGTGACTTACATTTTAGGCATGAGTGACCTGGTAAGGTAGAATGGTTAAAGTCCATTCCCTCTTACTGACATGTCCAATATCAACCAAATTGGTATGCATAATGCATTTTGGGATGAGAACAACAGTACATGCTTCGGATGCTGACTATGACCTA
>MJUU01070996.1:0-31109 GCA_002080025.1 Modiolus philippinarum
AAAAAAAAAAAAAAACAGTTATATACATTTTAGCAACTTTTTTACAGACAAAATAAAAATAACTAGTCCATTCATTCATAATTTTTTGAATACAGGAAACAGATAATGTACTTTATGTATTACAAGGTTTAAAGAATAATTAGAATATTTACACTTATTTACCCCGAGCAACTGTTTATATACATCACAACTGTATGGAGTGTATATTTCACAATTAATTCGTTAATGTAGAATATTATAAGTTTATATGGTGACATTTTAAAAGCCGATAGCACTGTCTCAGTTACTGTTGAGTCAGGGACATCTTCAGCCTTTCTTGAGAAATCCTATGACCTTTATATGTATACCACGATATCAAAGACAGGAATAAAATGTTGCTTTCACAAATTAGAACGGACATTTTCTGCTAAATTTTCGTCTTATTTGATTTGACTTTACCAAAGTCGATTTACTTTAGATTGAATAATTGACGGATGTAGTTAGGAAGCTTGGGTGGTGTTCTCGAAGCTTTTTTAGGGATAAGACGTGTCCTAAGACCATCTTATGACATGTCTTAGTCCTATGTCGTGTGCTCGAAGCTCTCCTAACTTATGATATTTCGCATTTTTCGTCTTAACCTTAGGATACCCAATTAGGTGTCTTAAGATCATACTATCTCAATCCTAACCTTCTATTTTGCCTTTGTTTAATGTCCTTAAAGATGAACATGAATCAATACGCACACATCTTTAAAGAAACTTTGCACGATTTTAAACTTTGAACTGAGTGTTCACGAAACGATTATTATTAATGGTTGTTTTGTCATTTCAAAACTAACTGTAAATTAAAATGTCTTTTAGATAATATTTTACATTTATACTTGAAATCGTGCGCTTCATTATACACATGCTAGTATATAAAATTGGTAAACAATTTAATAAAATGTTTTTGTCTTTGATCAACCTGTTGTATAAACTTAATATAGAAAATTAAAATATTCCACTAATGCGTCTGAGATAGCTTCGAAACACAACTTAAAAATGTCGTAAGATGATCCTAAGTCCATCATAAACTTGGTCATAAGATATGTCTTGGGACGAATCTTAGGATACTTTCGAGAACACCACCCCTGGATATGCTCACCTTTTCTGAGAACCTAATGTCAATCATTTTAGCCGTGTGTCAACTTGGTTTCCGCATGATATCTTAAGAACCACATGTCATATCTAAATGAAATTTTGCACAGACATGACTTATGATTAGAGGAGGAAGCCTATCGATTTTGAGGTTTGTCAGCGACAAAGATCAAGGTCACAACTACTAAAAATATAACAAAAATTAAACATTTCAATAAAGCCTAGAATCACATGTTTGGTACATGTATTATGTGATAACAAAAATAGGTAAACAAAGTGTAATTTTTCATAAAAAGTTTTATTGTTGCTGAAGCATGTATATTCATTTATTAGTCCTGATATTGTACACCAACACACTTTTTTGGATGTCATTAACTTAAAAATAAGATATATTGAAAAGTCAAAATTTAAAAAAGGAGATTATAAAACTAAGGGAGGTAATTAATTTAACCCAAAAAGTAGTCAATATTACTTAAATGCTTCTGCAATGTCCAGCTTAAATAAGATCCAAGATGGAAAGAATGTTTGTGTATTCCGATTTTATGGAAATGTCCTGAAACTCAAAGATAAATTATTGATTTCAGCAATTTGAAATGTCTAGATTATAAAGGGAACCCATGTCCCCAATTTTCTTTTTAAATGATGGTCTGAAATGGTTTTTAAAGGATAGTGTTCCGACTTTTCAGTTGTCATGTAAACTGAACCAAAACACTGAACCTTTGAAAAAAAGTATTCTGTATTGTATTCTGTATTACATTGTGAAATCCAACAAAAAATGTGATTATGGCATCAGGTGCTCTGAAAGGGAAGCATATGAAAAAGAAAAGGAAATGGGGTAAATGTCAAGGAGACAACATTCCATATCCAGGTTAAAACGACCCGAAACAAAGCGTCTAGGGGTCACTGTACGGTGTTCAACGCATGAGGAACCTCACACCATATAGCAAGCCCTAAATGACACCCAAAATAGTAAAATAGTGAAAAAATCAATAGAAACAAATCGCATCCAATTACCTGAATGTCCTACATAGTATACAGTACACGTCACAATGTCAACTTGTCCGAAAAAAAAGTAAAAAAAAAGATTTTAAATCTCCCTGAAAATTTTCACTTTAATTTGGTTAATTGATAAATTAGCTCACTTGGTCAAAGGCCATGTGATCTTTTGTCATCACTTGGCGTCCGTCGTCCGTCCGTTAACTCAAACTTGAAAGATCTTCTCCTCTAAAACTACTAGACCAATAAAAACCAAACTTTGCCTGCATCATCACCGGGGTATGTACTTTCAAGTTTGTGGTTTTTAAGTTGGTAGACTGAACAACATGGCCGCTGTCACTAAACATAAAACACCGGGGTTAATTGCTGTTATTAACAAATAACTCGAAAACTGTTACATATATAAAAAATCTGACACGATCAACATGATAGGATCTACCCATTTTTATAATTTTCCGAATACCCATCTTGGAGTTATTGACCCTTATCCGTATTTTTTTTTCGTCTCATATATTGAAAATGATAGCAGATAGAGGTAAAATTCAATTTACAAAAATGGTTAGCATAGTAAGATCTACATGTCCCGCATTTTTGAAGAACATCTGACGACCNCCCCCCCCCCCCCTTTTTTTTTATTTTCGCGATTTTTATATGTTTTTGCTTTTATTTCAAAAAAGATTTGAGATAGAGGTTAGGTTTGATTTGCGAAGGTGTTGAGCTTATCAAGGACTACAACTTCTACATACATGTATGTCCAGCAGGTTGACATTTCATCCAATATTGTGGCCAGCGGGGAACATAGTTTAACATAGTACCATATGGGAAATGTATTCAAAGATCCTACTGAGCCAATTAGAACCACACTTGGTCACAATTGTCTTTGGATGGTCCTCTTCAAAGTTTGTGATTTTTATGATAGTATCTCATCCGAGATGGCCCCAGCGGGGAAAATAGTTTGACATAGAACCCTATGAGAAATGCATTCAAAGATCTTCTCCTTTGCAAATAACTGAGCTAATTGGAACCAGACTTGGTCACAATTGTCCTTTTGTGGTCATCTTCAAATTTTGTGATTTTAATGTTCGTACATCAGCAAAGAAGTCCTCGAGCGGGGAACACAGTTTAACATAGGACCCTGTGGAAAATGCATTCAAAGATCTCTCCTGAAACTACTGAGCCAATTAGAACCAAACTTGGACACTATATTCCTTAGGTGGTCCCCTTCAAAGTTTGTAATTTTTATGTCGTACCTAATCCAAGATGGCCACCGGCGGGGAACATAGTTTAACATAGGGACCCTATGGACAATGCATTTGAGGATCTTCTCCTCAAAAACCACTTAGCCAATTCTAACCAAACTTAATAACAATCGTCCTGGGGTGGTTCCCTTCAAAGTTTATGATTTTTTAGTTCGTACCTCTTCCAATATGGCAGCCAGCTAGGAATATAGTTTAACATAGGGGCCCTATGGGAAATGCATTCAAAGACCATCTCATCTGAAACTACCTAGCAATTGGGACCAAACTTAGTCACAATGGTCTTTTGGTTGTCCTCTTCAAAATTTGTGATTCTATGGGATATATATTTAAAGATATCTCCTCTGAAACCTAGTGAACAATTTTGATTAAATTTTAGTATAATAGTCCTTTGGTGGTCCCTTTCAAAGTTTGTAGATTTATATGTTCGTACCACACCCAAGCTGCACTGGTGTGTAGTATGGATAATAATGGATGACATAGAATAAAAGCAAGTCACCAGGTGAACCTCTAGTTAGTTAGAGGTCAACGTCCAGTAAGCAATAATGCAGTTTCATCCGGACGAGTACAAGTTAATCAAATAAAAAATAATTATAAGTAAAAAAGAAGTAAATAAGGGTGGAAGGGGCAGAAAGAATGACTAATTTTGTTTGCCACTGAAAAAGTAGAGAAACGAAGAGGGGCAAGAATTTTAGCTTTTTTGCGACTCCCAGTGAGTCTGCTGTCCTGAGAACAATATAGAAAGTGTCTTTGTACTTCATGGAACGTGGTGTTTCTCCACACAGTTTGAACACCATGGTTCGCTGTCTGCCTTCCGTACTCTGACTTCGCTACCCCGTATACACAGATAATTCCCCTATCCACAACCTGGGAACGCGCAATACAACTCTGTTACCGGAGCCCCTCGTAACTAATTAAGATGCCTGTTACTTTCACTTGGGACACAAAAACTGATGCCATGATGAAGTCCATATAATGTCTTAAAGGGCGAAAATAACAATTACATTGAAAGGCTAGAAGGAACAAAGCTTTGCCATTTTTAAAAATCATAGATTAGCTATCAGCTAAAAGTCAGAAACGCCAGTGACGAACGACGGGCCATACGAAAGTAAAAATGAAAAATATGTTTTTTTACCTTTATCTAAACCAGTTGTCTTATGTTCCCCAGTATGATGTATGTTGATCTTTGCCTTTTTGCTAACTATATAAACATAGCCATCTGGATTATTGTCTACAACCTTAGGGTTAACCAGCGATTCTGTAATATCAATAAATAGTAACATATTATTGACAAATTAGACTACATTAGTACATATACACTGTCTCTCCTGTAACAGTAACTTCGGTATTTAGTTATTTATTACCACTGGGTCGATGCCTCTGCTGGTGGACTGTTAGTCCCCGAGGGTATTCACCAGCCCAGTAGTCAGTACTTCGGTGCTGACCCGAAAGCCGATTNTTTCAGGTGGATCAACACTATTTGATTTTCGGGAGTTGGGGCTTGGACGATTTTGTAAATAAATAAATTTATCTTTGTGTCAGTGAAAATAAATATGATTGTTCTTCTCCTGAAAATGAATAATTAAATTTTGATTTGAAGACTCACTTTTTAAAAATTTTTAGGCAAAAACGTCCAAGCTTCCCCCTGGAAAGACCTATTCAATTGGCATGCCGGTGATAGAATATACTTGATTTTAAGACAGGAACATAATTAATTGTGAAATCATAATAACAATAACCGGTATTTGTTATTTATTTTCACAGGGCCGAGGCCTCTACTAGTGGACTGTCAGTCCTTGAGGGTATTCAACAAGAGGCTCTCAAGAGCCTGTATCGCTCACCTGGGTCATGGCTGACACAATAATCAAAATAATTACAACGTTTAAGGTTCTCATTTTCAAATTTGTTTATTGACTGTTTAAGGGTCTCATTTTGAAGTTTGCTGATGTTATATGATCCAAAATTAGACTATGTTCCCACTGGCTGCTATTTTTGATGGGGCGTAGACCGACTGTCAATTTTCTTGAAGAAGACCATGTAAGGATCATTGTGCCTCACTTTGGTTCCAATTGGCATAGTATTTTCAGAGGATCTCTTAAAATGATTTCCCATGGGGTCCAAGGTTAAACAATGTTCCCCGCTAACAACCCTCTTGGATGCTATGCGGACATGCCAGACACATTTTATGAAGGGGACCAAGTAAGGACCATTGTGACTAAGTATGATTCCAATTGGCTATGTACTTTCAGAGGAGATCTTTGAATATGTTTCCCTATAGGGTCAAAAATGTTAAAAACACGTTCCCTCCTGGCAGCCATCTTGGATATGATGTGGACTTGCTGAACACATTTTTAAAAGGGGCCAACTAAGGACCATTGTGACTAAGTTTGGTTCCAATTGGCCCAATATTCTCAGAGGAGAAGATTTTGCAATATTGTCCAATTTTGGACAAAGTTCCCCGCTGGCGGCCATCTTGGATGACGTGCAGACTTGCCCGACAAAATTGTAAACGGGACCATCGAAGGACTATTGTGACCAAGTTTGGTTCCAATTGGCGCAGTGATCTTTGAATGCTTTCCCATAGTGTATTGTCACAATTAATGTAACATGGAGACATTCCGAACACACCGTGTGTATAATAATCAGTTCCGTTTCCCTATTCCACCTTGCTCAAAATTCGTAATAAATACGTTTTTGGATGTCCAGATATAAGTGTTTGGAAGTTAGTACCTAGTTCAATAACAGTGTAAGTTTTACATTATATTTTCATTATATTTGGATGAAGATCGATCCATTTAGCGTTACTACACAACAGTTTATTGTGAATATCAGCTCTACATGTTGATTGCACAATTTGCTATAAATATCGATTTTAACGGAATGATCATCTCACACTGAAATGTACGACTGTTGATTATAATTTTATTTACAAGTTTCATCAAAGTATTTTAATACGACAGCTTATTCGTGCCAAATAGAAAAAAAATAAAAAAATAAAAATCCGTTTGTACGATTTAAAAAACCGTCTGAACGATTTAAAAATCCGATTGTACGATTTAATAAATCGTTTGTACAATTTAAAAATCCGTTTGTACGATTTAAAAACCGTTTGAACGATTTAAATATCCGTTTGTACGATTTAATAAATCGTTTGTACAATTTAAAAATCCGCTTGTACGATTTAAAAAACCGTTTGAACGATTTAAAAATCCGTTTGTACGATTTAAAAACCGTTTAAACGATATAAAAATCCGTTTGTACGATTTAATAAATCGTTTGAACGATTTAAAAATCCGTTTGTACGATTTACAAACCGTTTAAACGATTTAAAAATCCGTTTGTACGATTTAATAAATCGTTTGTACAATTTAAAAAACCATATGTACGATTTAAAAATCCGTTTGTACGATTTAAAAAACCGGTTGAACGATTTAATAAATCGTTTGTACAATTTAAAAATCCGTTTGTACGATTTAAAAAACCGTTTGAACGATTTAAAAATCCGTTTGTACGATTTAAAAAAAACGTTTGTACGATTTTAAAAAAAAACGTTTGTACGATTTAAAAAACCGTATGAACGATTTAAAAATCCGTTTGAACAATTTAAAAATCCGTTTGAACGATTTAAAAATCCGTTTGTACGATTTAATAAATCGTTTGTACGATTTTAAAATCCGTTTGTACAATTTAAAAATCGGTGTTTTAAACGGTTTTTTAAATCGTACAAACGGATTTTTGAATTGTACAAACGATTTATTAAATCGTACAAACGGATTTTTAAATCGTTCAAACGATTTTTAAATCGTTCAAACGGATTTCTAAATCGTTCCAATGGTTTTTTAAATCGTACAAACGGATTTTTAAATTGTACAAACGATTTATTAAATCGTACAAACGGTTTTTTTAAATCGTACAAACGGATTTTTAAATCGTACAAACGGATTTTTAAATTGTACAAACGGTTTTTAAAATTGTACAAACGATTTATTAAATCGTACAAACGGATTTTTAAATCGTTTAAACGGATTTTTAAATCGTTTAAACGGTTTTTAAATCGTACAAACGGATTTTTAAATCGTTCAAACGGTTTTTAAATCGTTCAAACGGTTTTTAAATCGTACAAACGGATTTTTAAATTGTACAAACGATTTAATAAATCGTACAAACGGATTTTTAAATCGTTCAAACGGTTTTTTAAATCGTACAAACGGATTTTTATTTTTTTTATTTTTTTTCTATTTGGCACGAATAAGCTGTCGTATTTTAAAGTTTTTATGTATTATTTCCGTCTAAAAGAGGAAGATAAACAACCGTTATTCCGTTGCATAATTTATATAAATATAGAATGTATGGCAAGCAATTAGTGACATTTAAATACATCCAGATATAATTATGGAACACATATTCTGCGTGTTACAGTCATCTCAACTGTATTTGTCCGTGATTATAACCGGAACTCGATGTTTGATATTACACAGATACACGTCATATTTGTGTTTATTTATGCAAATTATTGTGTATATAAATATGTTGACAGTTTACTCAAAACTATGGTAGCTTAAGTGGACTTTAAATTCTCGCTATTTTGGACATATAACTTATGATTGTTAAATATTGTATTTTTCAGGTTTTTACCAATTGTTCATCGGCTAATTAAAGTTATCACGCCACATTGTGTTTCTTCCTGTTCCCGAACAGTTAACATTGGGTTTTATTTTAATTGAGCCACGAACTAGGTTATGCTCGCTGTGTCCGGCTCAGTACATTAAAAACACTAGAACCAGCCTGAGTTCCAGACCTCATTTGGACAACTGGTAGCACCGTTCCTGCTGCAGGCAACACAGTTACAGGACAACGTTTCTTCCTGTTCCCGGACAGAAGACAACACCGTCACTCAACTACGGTAACACCGTTCCTGTTCCGGGCGACAAAGCTACAACTGGATTAAGCGACGTTTCATCATCATGAGTGAAAATCAAACGGATATGCCCGAGAACACCATTTCAACAGTTCCGGACACCAGGGTCCGGACACTTACAGAGAAAGGGCAAGAACAATATTCACAGACATGTGACAAATATTGTCAAGATATAGAATATTTATGGACAATGCTTGACGCCCTGCTCCAAGAGGCAGTGGATCCTCCCGCTAACTTAATCATGTTAATGGACCAGTTAAGCCTGGGTCAAAACATTGCACAAGCAAACACCAGGTACCAGAAACAACTCAGGGCCTATAAGGACTTCCTGAAATCAAGCAGGACTGAAGACAGCAAGCATGAATTAGAAGCCTGTGCAACATTATCAGGCTTCCGGCAGCAAAGGATAGATACCGCCTTGTGTAATCTACAGGAAAAAAGCCAGGCCCTGACTTCCAAGAAAACATCAAAGGCACCTAGTAGCAGTTCATCGTCCCACAACAGTAAATACCACTCACAAGGTGGAACGTCTACACGTACAGGCACTTCCAGTCTGTTTAGAAGAAAAAAGGTAAAGGCAGAAGCTCTGAAAGCAAGCGTTGCTTTCGCAGAAAACAGGCAACGTTGTCAAAACAGGAAGCCCTGTTAGAAGAGTTGGAAGCATCAACAGCTCGGAAGAGAGCCGAGTTAAAGGCCGACAAAACGTTGCTAGAGGCAAGAAAAGAAGCTGTAATGGCAGAAACTGAGGCTAAGATCCTGGAGGACGATAGTAGTCAAACAGGAGTTGATAGTGAAGACCAGCGAAGTCAGTTGCCTATAGATGAAGCAGACCCGCTTCAACGGGTTCAGCAGTATGTTGAGGAACATTGAGGAACATTCCTTCAATGTTTCAAATGAGGAGGTACAAAACATCCCGTCAGTAGTATATGGGGCCTCCAGACCACCGGAAGTTACGTCAACTTCAACAATAGTATATGGGTCTACCAGACCACAGGAAGTTACGTCAACTCCAACAGTAGTATATGGAGCACCAAAAGTAACATCTACTCCAGCTTACGCTGGACCACCTCGTAAATCACAGTCTGTTACATTTCAGCTTAACAGAGATGCGCCAGCTTTTGAACCATCACGTCAGCACTTATCACGTGACACACCAATACCAAGTTCACATTTAGTAAACCTGAAGAATGACAGGACTGTGAACCAGACTTCAGATATAACCAGATTCCTTCTCCACAGGGAAATTCTTTTATCCGGTCTCTCTAATTTCAATGATCGTGCTGAATCCTACTTTGTGTGGAAAAATAGCTTCAAGTCACTTGTTGATGATGCCAAAGTGTCTGACTCACAACAGTTAAACCTCCTAGTGAAATGGCTAAAAGTAGAGTCTTCAAAACAGGCTGAAAGTATAAGGAGGTCATGTGAGAACCCCAGTGAGTGTCTCAGATTGTTGTCGGATCGTTTAGATACCAGCTATGGATCCCCTGAAATGGTGGAAGCTTCAATAATGAACAGATTGCCGAACTTCCCAAAACTATCAAACAGGGACAGTGCACGTCTGTATAAGTTGTCCGATTTATTGTCGGAAATAGAACACATCAAACAGAATCCCAAATTCCAGTCACTTCTGGGATATTTCGATTCTTCATCTGGGATAAGGCAAATTATCAGTAAACTCCCTTATGGACTTCAAGAAAAGTGGACAACAAGAGCTTATAACTACAAGTCGTCACATAATGTACCATTTCCTCAATTCACAGAATTCTCCAGATTTATTCGGGAAATGGGCATAATTAAAAATGATCCCGGATTCTGTAGGAACAAGAACAGCAAACAACTCCACAGTATTCTGGAAGAAAACCTCCCGTGGCCTAAACCCGGGTAGCATCTCACAAGACTGATGTCGACAGATCATGTCAGAACAAGCCCAGGCAAGACATTAGGGGCACCCTGCCCCAGTGTACAGAGAATGGAGCACCAGACAGTTGCGTCATACACAACACAAGACATTCATTAGACGAATGTAGAGGATTCAAATCAAAATCAATTGAGGAGCGGAAAGAGATCCTCAATCAAAACAACCTATGTTTTAGGTGTTGCGCCTCTACAAACCACAGGAGCAGAGACTGCAAGGCGAAGATTTCCTGCAGAGACTGCGGAAGCAAGAAGCACACCACTGCCTTACATATAGTTAGGCAGGCATCTTCAGATGACCCCGCTCATCATCACGGCTGGGAGACTGTACAACAGAACGGCGGGGAGGCAAGTAATACCAGCATTACTGACAGAACAGTAAACTCGTCTTGCACAGATATATGTGGAAATAAAACATGCAAATCATGTGCCAAGATCATCCCTGTCAGAGTACATCATAGGGACAACCCCGACATAACCATTGAAATGTATGCAGTTCTTGATGACCAAAGTAATAGGTCCCTGGCATCACCAGAGTTTTTCGAACTCTTCAACATTGAAGACAAACCAGAAAATTATACCCTGACCACTTGTTCAGGTCGTATTGCCACCAGTGGCAGAAGGGCCAAAGGTTTTATAGTCCAATCTTTACATGGGCATGAAGAATTAGAATTGCCAGTCTTTGTAGAATGTAAATACATTCCAAGCAGCAGAGACGAAATCCTGTCACCAGATTCTGCCGTACACTTTCCACATATGACAGATAAAGCTGGAAGAATCCCGCAAATTAAAGATAGCAGGAAGATAATGCTGCTTATAGGAAGGGACTTACCCGAAGTCCATCATGTCTTAGGTTATAGATATGGGCCACCTGGTTCACCCTTCGCCCAGAAATTAAGACTGGGCTGGGTTGTCATTGGAGAAATCTGTCTGGACTATCAACATGCAACTCCAGACTTATCTGTGAAGAAAACATTTGTCTTACCATCTGGCCAACCTACGACACTAAGACCATGTGAAAGTAAAATTCGTGTACGGGAACCAGATCCCGCTTGTTTCAATAATGCAACCAAAACAGTAGACATACCAGAATAAGATATTTTTGCTAAGACAAAAGATGTCGACAAACCAGGAATGTCGTATGAAGATAAAACATTAATGAAACAAATGGACAACCAGTTTGTAAGAGACTCAACAGGAAGTTGGGTATCTCCGTTACCATTTCGGACACCAAGACAACGACTTCCAAACAACAGGCAACAATCTGTTAAAAGGGCGGAATTTCTCGAAAACAGCCCATTCAAATTATTGCAGTTGGAGTAAACATATGTGTTATGGTCTCATGTTCATTTACTCCATATCCTTTCGTAAAATATTTAGGAGGAACGCTCCCAAAAGAGAACATTTCTTAGAATTTATGTCAAAGATATAAGACAACAATCATGCGGAAGTTGCTCCGCCATTGCAAGAACAAGAAGAATGCTGGTATTTGCCGTTGTTTGGAGTATCCCATCCCAAGAAACCTGAGCAGATCAGGGGTGTGTTCGACGGAGTATCCCTAAACAGTGTTTTGATGTCTGGTCCAGACCTATCAAACAGCTTACTAGGAGTCCTGATACGTTTCAGGAGAGAGATGGTTGCTGTTACTGTTGATGTTCAGCACATGTTTCACTGCTTTGTAGTGAGAGAAGATCACAGAAACAACCTAAGATTCCTGTGGTATAAAGACAATGATATTGACAAAGAATAAATAGAGTACCGAAAGAGAGTGCATGTCTTCGGTAACAGTCCATCCCCAGCAGTGGCAACGTTAGGGCTACGTTAGATAGTACAGGCCGCAGAGCCAGAGTACGGTCAAGATGTTACAAATTTTGTGACTACAGACTTTTATGTTGATGATGGACTAACATCATACCCGACAGCAGAGGAGGCCATCAAAGTCGTCAAAGACACACAAGCAGCATTAAAGAAGTACGGAAATCTCCGTTTGCACAAGTTTGCATCCAACAGTGCTGAAGTTATATTTGCATTTCCAACAAGTGAATTAGCTACAAACTTGAAAAATTTAGATCTTGAAGCCATCAATAAACCACTACAGCGTAGCCTTGGATTAATATGGGATGTCAACACAGACATGTTCCTATTCCAGCTATCGCTGGACACGAAACTTATAACAAGACGAGGTGTATTATCTACGATAAACAGCATATATGATCCACTTGGATTCTTAGCTCCAGTGATTATCAAAGGGAAGCTGATTCTAAGAAAGCTGACTTCAACAACAAGTGATTGGGACGAACCAGTCCCGGATGACATTGCATCAGAATGGAAACCTTGGCGAAATGAACTGCAAGAACATTACATGATAGTGAGATTCATCCTCATGATAGTACAGTGATTTTTGTTGCCAATACACTCGCAACGCCTCATAATCCTAACATAGGGACCGAGAGATTCCAGCACTTCTCAGACTGGAGTGCCCTTATACAAAGAATTGCATTCTTGAAACGTTCATCCCGTCTACAACTGAATGGGGGTTCAAAGCTTGAACCTGACAACACTTCACTTCAAGAAATAGAAGACCTCAATATCTCATCACTACAACGTGAAGTTTATGAAGAAGAATTAGCCTGTACAAGTCACAAGATACCTATTGGCAAAGCAAGTTCAATTGCCAATCTCAATCCGCTTTTGGATGAAAAATGACAATCTTTTCCAGATACTTCTCCCGAAATTTACGTTACAAGAATATTCATAACTACAAATAATTCCTTCGTAGGAAGAGGAAGATTCCAGCTCTTCTCAACCTGGATATCGCTATATTCTGTTTTACCGTATTCATGGTTCATCTGTGAAATTAAGATCAGTTAACGATCACCGAGATAATTCTTCTGGTGGAAGATTGTATATCAAGTGCGAATAATTATATTCAGGAATATTGTGAATAGAATAAAATAAATTTCCGTTGTTTATTTAAAATAATAGTGATATCAAGTAGATATCAGACGGGGAGTGTGTCACAATTAATGTATAGTCATGTCAAACATGGAGACATTCCGAACGCACCGTGTGTATGTTAAATAATCAGTTCCGTTTCCCTATTCCGCCTTGCTCAAAATTCGTAATAAATACGTTTTTGGGTGTCCAGATATAAGTGTTTGGAAGTTAGTACCTAGTTCAATAACAGTGTAAGTTTTACGTTATATTTTCATTATATTTGGATAAAGATTGATCCATTTAGCGTTACTACACAACAGTTTATTGTGAATATCAGCTCTACATGTTGATTGTATAATTTGCTATAAATATCGATTTTAACGGAATGATCATCTCACACTGAAACGTACGACTGTTGATTATTATTTTATTTACAAGTTTCATCAAAGTATTTTAAAGTTTTAATGTATTATTTCCGTCTAAAAGAGGAAGATAAACAACCGTTATTCAGTTGCATAATTCATATAAATATAGAATGTATGGCAAGCAATTAGTGACATTTAAATACATCCAAATATAATTGTGGAACACATATTATGCGTGTTACAGTCATCTCAACAGTATTTGTCCGTGAGTTTTACCGGAACTCGATGTTTGATATTACACAGACACACGTCATATTTGTGTTAATTATGCAAATTATTGTGTATATAAATATGTTGACATTTTACCCATAACTATGGTAGCTTAAGTGGACTTTAAATTCTCGCTATTTTGGACATATAAATTATGATTGTTAATTATTGTATTTTTCAGGTTTTTACCAATTGTTCATCGGCTAATTAAAGTTATCACGCCACATTGTGATATGATACGGACTTGCCCGACATTTTTTTTAAGGAGCCACCTAAGGACAATTGTGCCCAAGTTTGGTTCCAATTGGCCCAGCGGTTTCAGAGAAGAAGATATTTAAATGAAAAATTAACGATGGACAGACCACTGACACAGTGATGGCAAGAGGATCACCATGGCATAGCCATGCAGGTCAGTTATAAAGTTATGCAGGCAATGAAGTTAACATGCTATTTCAGTATTTACCTAGGAAAGATGTTTGAATGGTGGGCAAACAAAACTTACTATATGACACATTATACATTTATATACAATTATTATTTCTTTGTGAAATAAGTATAGATTATGAAATAGGAAAAATGAAAGGATATGGAGTGAATGTACATGTGACAAAAACGCACACGATACATAGAAAACTCCAGTTTATCAAGGACAGGGCTTTTATTCCTGTCTTCATCTTGATGTCGCCTGAGGGTAGTATTTTTGCAAAAAAATGTAAAAATATGTACAAAAACACTTTTTTGCTCTTGATTATGTAACAAATAAATATTTTCAATAAAGTGATAGCAGGGAATTTCTCTAAAACTTAAAAGAGAAAAGTAAACCAAAGAAGAATTGAAAACAGAATTTAAAGGGAAATAACCCATAACCATATGGAATTGAACAAAAAAAAAATGGTGAAAAAGAGTCAAAAACTACAACATAGGCTGTTGGATTTTCTTCAAAATTTCAGAGTATGTAGATCTTGATATGCTGAACTTTTTTGCAATTTACCCTTCACCTCTATCTGTTACAGTTTTTGAAATAAAAAATAAAAAAATCATAAATTTTGAAAATTTTACGGAAAAGGGGCTGTAACTCTGAGACGGGTTTTCCGATTTTCTTCAAAATTGCAGGGTAGATAATCTCATCATTCTGAACAAGTTTACCTCATGTCAGATTTTTGATATCTGCAACGGTTTTTGAGTTATTTGCCAAAAACAGCAATTTACCCCTATGTTCTATTTTTATTACAACAACCACGTTGTTAAGTCCTTGGACTATCCGAACACATTTTTAAACTACGTACTCTGGTGATGATCCAGGCCAAGTTTGGATTAAATTGGCCCAGTGGTTTCAGAGGAGAAGATTTTGGAAAAAAAGTTTACGACGGACGGACGGACGGACGACGGACGCCAAGTGATGGCAAAAGCTCACCCTTGCATAGCCAGGTGAGCTAAAACCTAGTAGCCAGTACTTCGGTGCTGGCTAGAAGAAAGCCGATTTTATTTGAAAGGCAATACATATATTTGTTAAAATTTTGTTCAAAATTAAGGAGTCTTATCGATTTCGAAAAAGTTTTGATTTGATCTCAACTGAAGAGACATAAGTTGTCGAAATGCGCATATGCAGAAACTAAATTAACAGAAGCTTCGGTATTTTAGATTTATTATTTAGTGACAGTTTTCAAACGGAATAATATAGGGTTATAGAATGGGATTTTTCATATTGGTCCTGTATTATGTCCAAGGACAGTCGTATTGGGCTGAGGACAGTCGTATTGGGCCGAGGCAACGCCGAGGCCCAATACGGCTGTCCGAGGCCCAATACGACTGTCCGAGGACATAATACAAGACCAATGTGAAAAATAACATTCTATGACGCCTTTATTAAATATTTATGTAAAACTATGCTATCCATTCAGCGACAACAAAATGGGCTAAGGACTTGTCAGTCAATTTTTTTTATGTTTACTTTTCCTTTATCCTCAAGTTTATTTTCATGTATTTCTGATTATGGGGAACCTTCTCCAACATTTGTAAATTTGACTTGTGACTGCGTTTTTTCATACATGTATTATATGACGGCGTGGATAAACATTGAGATGTCCGTCAGCCCACAGAAGTCGGAAATTTTGTCAATATTTCATTTCAAGTTAAAATATGAAGCCCCACACATTAAAGTTTCACGAACGTGTCTGTGGGGCTTCATATTTTAACTTGAAGTATTGATAAAATTTCCGACTCCAGTGGTCAGCCTCGCAAATGATTCAAGTTCAAATTCAGCGAGTGGTGGTTTCCTGAAAAAGTTTTACTCTTCTGATCTTCATAGCATTTTGTGTTGAAATCTGATTGTTGACATGTTTGAATACTATGATGTTTCATATTAAATATCACATCTTTCAGAATGTCAACAAACCAGCGTTGTCATTGATGTCCTTGAACTTCTACAAATTGAATGTAGAAATACGGGATCGGATCCCAGAAATGAAACGGAATTTCCGTTTTAAAATAAATAGTATGAAAAATGTACGATTGGTTTACATTGTAGCAGTCTAGCAGGCTATTCACATGGAATTATGTTCTGTTCGTGATATTGCCGCCATTTTGTTGAAGATTTAATGAACCGGAAGTCCGTATTGGGCCTGGCCGTATTGGCCCAGCAAAACCGTATTGGGCCAGTAAATCCATATTGAGCCAGTAAATCCGTATTGGGCCTGTTTGGCCGTATTTGTCCAGTAAACCTATCTATATTTGCTCTAATCATTTTGTATTGCATAGACAATTTTGATCATATTTTACATAACTATTTAATAGTTTATTGTACTGTTTATAACGTGTACGCCTTTATATTATTATTAGAATAAAAATTATTAAATCAAGTTATCCTTTCTTTTATTTTTAACATTGATACAAACTATCAATATATAATAGCTATAATATTCGTAGTATTTTAGCCGCGTTAACAGGCGGGCTAAAATAATCATGAATATTATTATGATTACCCATGTTAAAACTACAAAAATGATATCTTGAATGTACTACATGTACAGTGATGTAAGTCTTAAATGTGCGAACATTTCTATCCAATGAGAAAATATATAAGCTGTAGAGACATTACAAGCAGACAGATGACTTGCTCATGCATGTTGACTTAAGGTAACGGTAGATTTCATATAAGTGTCATGCATATTATGTTAGCATTTATAAACTTAAACACTGATGAACTAGTTAAGGTGACAAAAATGTGTCACGTTTGTATAGTTTGATTAATTTACCTTAACGTACTGATATTATGTCATTTATCATTTCATTTATACAAACATGAAGCAGTTCAGAGTTATATCGTGTCTTGCGTCGCTCATGCAATGTACAATGTTAATATAGAAAATTTAACAGAACACATTACAGCAAGCATCTGCAGAATTAATAGTCTTTTCGAAAATCTGTGGCTCTTCAATGCAGATAAATTCAAATATTTTGATATTCGTGTATTAAAAGTTGATTAAAACCAGAAAAATGCAAAAAGAGTTATTGAAATCTGAACTAGCTTGGCAATAAATATGTCCTTGAGGACATACATTTTTTCTTGAATTTTAGTAATTGAATATTGTAAAAATATCGGTTTCAGTCAAAACTCTGGTGGTTAATTCCGACGATTGCTAATCGTTTGCAACCATTCATGGATAATGAAGAGCATTGATGTAGCGTTGCTGGATTATTAGCAATGAATTCAGCTCAAACCAGTGCTAGGGGCCGTCTTGAACTTACTATGACGTATAAGCAAAGCTCAATGTTGAAGGCCTCATGGTGACTTCAAGATAAAGAACAACAATAAAAGCGTTGTTCCATTGCTTTGTTTTACCATGTATTTATAGAGACTTTGTCTCATGTACAGTTACTCCATATCCCTTCATTGCTTTTTATTGAGAAATAAGAAGTAGTGTGGATAACCAAAATGTGCGGAATCACATGGGACTTAACAAAATTGTTTTTGTAATTCTATTTCCTTGCATTGTTTAACACAGTAGCAATTGAAAAAAACACTGGAATTCCATGGGAAAATGCACTTTTCCAACGAATTTTGAAATATTTCTCTGTGACTTTCATTATTTCCATTTGATTAATATTTCCCATGGGATTTATTTAATTTCCATGCAAATATTTATTTTTCTTCCATCGGATAGTTTCAAAATCGAATGGGAAATGGTGCATTCTAATGGGAAAGTGCCTATGTTTTTGAAATTTAATTGTGTAAACATGTGCGTAAAATGGATTAAAAATTTGATTTTGTAAGTCCAATTGAATTATGCACATTTTGGTTATTAATAGAAAAAAGAAGGAAAACAGAGAATGTGCCAAAGAGACAATGACCCAAAGGGGAGTTATAACAACTCAAAGCCACCATAATATCTTCAACCCCACACCCAACGGCCGGTCGGAGTCGGCCCCTAAATGAAAAGTAATCAAGTTCAGCGAAATTAACATCATCCTAGACTCCTATAGACATAAACTTAACTAACTAGAAAACAGACAAGACACACAAAGGCTTTATAAATTTCCTGACTTAGGACAGGCGCAAACCTGTTGCAGCGGGGTTACACTAGTTTTATTGGGCTCCAACCTTCCCCCTATAGCCAATGTGATAAATCAAAAAACAATCGTAACAAGAGTAAAATTCAGCTGACAACAGGACTGAGACAATTGTGAAAAATGAAACTGAAAGAACTAAATATACGACATAAACATGAAATCACCAGAGACTACTAGCAGTTAACTGACATGCCAGCTCAAGACCCATTACTAACTGACAAATTAAGTTATTTACCCTCAGTATACAGTTTCCACCAAGATCCCTTCCTGTGAGGAGTCTAGCATAATGATTTCATGCATATATCGGAATACATAACCCGTGCCCATGCAATACAGATTTTATTAATTTAGGATGTGTTTAGTTAAAATGCTAAGAACTTATCAAAAAATCAATGTAAATACCAAAAAAGGCCATACGTAATGACTTTACGACAATACCGTAATTATAACCCTTATGAATTAGATTATTTAAAGGTTTTATAAGTTAGTTAGGGGTTAAAATATTTGTATGCCCCCGGATCTTCAGATCTGTCTGTCTGTCCGCAACTTTAACCTGGCTCATAACTTTTGAACTAGATGTGATAGGACCTTCATATTTGGTATGTGTATTGATCATGTGAAGTTAAACACCGTTATGCAAATTTCACTAAGGTCAGGTCAAAGGTCAAGGTCACAGAGGTCAAAAGGTAAAAATCAAGATTTTGCTACAGCTTGTTAATTACAATTGCTAGATGCTTGATATTCTATATGTGAATAGATCTAATTAAGCTTATTACTAATTCACCAAAAAAATTTGGGTCAGATTAAAGGTCAAGGTCACTGAGTGCGAATTTAAAAACTTTATCATTGCCTATATCTTTTCAACCAGATGTGATAGAACTTTCATATTTGGCCCTTATATTGGTCATATATGCAAATTTCACTAAGGTCATTTCAAAGGTCAAGGTCACAGAGTTCAAAAGGTCAAAATATAGATTTTGCTATAGCTCCTTAATTACAATTACTAGAGGCTTGATATTCCATATTTAAATAGATCTAATGAAGTTAAGTACAAATCTACCAAAAAATCCCAGTAAGGTCAAAGGTCAAGGTCATTGAGTGAAAATTTGAAAACTCTAACATTGCCTATATCTTTCCAATCAGATATGATAGGACCTCCATATTTGGCCTGTACATTGGCTATATGAAGCTTAACATCATTATTTAAATTTAACTGAGGTCAGGTCAAGGTCACAAGGTCAAGGTCACAGAGGTAAAAAAATCAAAATCTATATTTTGCTGTAGCTCATTAAGTACAATTGCTATAGGCTTCATATTCTATATGTAAATAGATTTTATGGAGCTTAGTACAAATCCACCAACAAAAATTTGGTTAGGTCGAAGGTCAAGGTCACTGAGTGAAAATTTGAAAACTTCAACATTGCCTATATCGTTTCAACCAGATGTGATAGGACATTCATATTTGGCCTGTATATTGATCATATAAAGCTGAACAATATTGTGCAAATTTCATTAAGGTCAGGTCAAAGGTCAAGGTCACAGTGGTCAAAAGGTCAAAATCTAGATTTTGCTCTTAGTTTGTTAATTACGATTGCAAAAGGCTTGATATTCTATGTCTAAATAGATATAATGGAGCGTAGTACAAATGTCTACTTAACCTTAATGTCTAGTGATTGCAATTTTAGCATTAATTTTGTATTGTCGACATGGTTGCTACCGGGGGCATAGTGTTTCACAAACACATCTTGTTTACTCTTACATAAAATATTACCGTAAAATAAGGGATGTGAAATACCAGCCTTGACTAGATGTTTACAGGTTGCATTGTATTTATGAACTAAGTCTTTATATCGATGATAAAATTTAGTAAAGGTTTTAACTAGTTTATGATAACGAAAACCCTGATGTAATAGTTTTTCAGTTATGAAAAGATTCCGTTCATTAAAATCGCAAACGTTATTACATACTCGAGCAAATCGAACAAGTTGAGATATGTAAACACCACATGATGGCGCTAATGGAACATCGTCATCCAAAAATGGATAATTAACCATGGGAAAGAAATATCGTCCCTTTTATCATAAATTTTAGTATCTAATTTACCATTCGCTATATCAAAGTTAATGTCTAAGAACGGACAATGATGATTATTAGAATTTTCTTTATTCAAAGTAAGTTCTTTAGGGTAGATGTCCTTATAATACGTATTGAAGTCGTCATTATTTAAAGTTCAGATATCATCCAGATATCGGTAAGTGTTGTTAAACTTTTCAATTAAATGCTGTTTTGATGGGTCTTTTCTGATGTTGGTCATAAACTGAGATTCGTAGCAGTACAAAAAGAGGTCCGCTAAAAGTGGTGCACAATTAGTACTAATAGGAATTCCTATGACCTGGCGATAAATATAGTTACCGAAACGAATGAATAAATTGTCAAGTAAAAATTCAAGTGCTGAAATCATATCAAAACAAGTCCAATTAATCGAGTTCTTTTGTTTTGTATTATTAAAATGTGTTTTAAAGGAATTAGAAAATATATATTCACAATCGGATTTTTTGAATGCCCATTGAATAAGACGTCTGAATTTTTCCCTTGTAAGATTATGTGGTAAGGTAGTATACAGGGTAGAGAAATCAAAACTTTCAAGGGATTCAAAAGGGGCATTATAAGCATTCAATATATCGAGAACTTCCAATGAATATTTTACACTCCAAAAATGATTGATACCACTGTTTTCATATACTTTGTTATAGAAATTTATAACCAGGTTTTTAATAGCAGTCAAAGTATTAGTGAGTATAATAGAAACTTTAGTAGTAGAACAGTGACTATATGACAAAATGAATCTCGATATAAATGGCGTTTTGTGGAGTTTAGGAACCCAGTACATGATTGGAACTGTTTTACTATCAGGTGTATCCTGTAAAGTTGTAGCTGTTAGAAAATGTATGTATGTAATTTCATTTTCCGTTAATTGGGTTAATTGAAAAGTATGTGAAGTGTTAATTTCTTTTTGGAGTACTTCTATATAATGTTAATGACAAACTGTAATGATGTTATTAGCAGCCTTATCAGCTGGGACAAAAACAAATTCCTCCCCAAATTCTTTAAGTTTCTTTTGGATGCGAAAAACGATGGGTTAATTTTTGATGTCATGGCAGAAATATTGTTTTTTAACAACAAATAACAAAATAACACTATTTTGTAGCTCTTAAAAATACTGTCATATGTTTTGCAATCGTTGGAATTGCAAATTTAAATTGGAAGGAGTTATATCATTATATTTCATTCGTTATTTTATAATCAATAAGATGCCCATAGTATAACATGTCCTTGTAAAACATGAATCAGTAATAAAATGCCGAAATTATGGTAAAATGGTCATTTATAGTGGTTAGGATAACCTCAGTCGAAAGTGATATGCTTAGTGAATACGGGACTTTCGCGATAGGAACTCTCGTGTGATTGAAGGCGGAAACCAGATACCAGTAAGACGGGGTGACTGGATTCTTGACCTGTTGTAATAGATATATTCCACATAAAAACAAAATATCTATGAAATTAAAGTCAAGCAATATATGCGATTGTTGAAAAAAAATCATTATACTGTAATAAACATTATTTCGTTATCGGAATCGCATCTGTTGTTTAGATCTCACCGATTCGCACTTGGCCGTTGGTGGTATTGAATCTTGAATTTGTTCGTATAATAATAGATTTGTTTCCGGAGTGAACACGTGTTAAAGAGATTTTATTTCTTTACTTACTTGCGCTAACCTGAACAGCATACAAAAGGCTCAGCAAAATCCATAGTACCCTCATAGTCTCCGCTTACAGGTGATAATGTTATAAATATAATTGTTGTAAAAAGTAGCAAAAAGTGACATTTCATGAATTATGAATTAATCATAAACAATTTTATTATACCGTCTACCTTTAGTAAGTGTCAGATATTTTTACAAAAATGTATGTTACCTAGCATGACTCTTGATTTACAGTCAGTTGTTAAAAATGACCGACAGCATATATATAATATTATATAAATTTTGTATTTTCCTAGATAATTTTAGCAATACACCAGATTTCGACCTTGGCTTAATTTCAAGTCCAATGACAATAGTATCTTTAAGTACCATTTAGGGCTTCCTATATGGTGTGGGGTTCCTCACTGTGTTGGAGACCGTATGGTGACCCCTTAGTGCTTTGTTTTGGGTCGTTTAAACCAGGAGATGGGATATTGTCTCTTTGATATTTAACCTTTTTCCGTTCTTTTTCTTATTACTTTTCAATAATATTTTTATTACATACTTAGCAAAGACATGCCCTTTTTGAATATGTAATATAGCGGGAGGTTAACAGTCCATATCAACATACCAAGTCTGATATAGCCACATCAGACTTCCTCTTCCTGAAAAATCCATATCAGCCAGGTGATATGGCTACATTATTTCAGCCAGGGAAATATATAATTGGAAATATATAATAAACAGATTTAGACATAGCCTTTTCCACATCAGCGCGCTTATCATCCCTCGACCCATATCAGCCCATGACGTCCTCGGGCTGATATTGGAGTCTCGGAATAATAATAACCGTGCTGATACGGAAAAGACCATGTATAAATATTTAAGTATTCTTTTCGATTCCTTATATGACACAAGGGTCTGAACCATGGTTTCTGACTTGGGCTGATTTTTTTAAAGATATTTAAGTATTTTATTTTCAGTGATTCTAAAGTGGTTTGAAAAAAAAGTTAACTCCGATGGTCCTGACTTGGTTGAGACATTTCCAAAGAAATGGTGGTTCAAACCGGTATTAGGTACAGCTAAACCTAACCTCCCCTTCAACTGCAGTAGTGTTCTGTAACAACTTAGCAGCAGTTTCAACGAAATGAAATAATCACAACAGTACTTATTTTTTAAAAAATCATGAATCACAGATCCTTAAAGGACTGATATATGTTTAAGAACTTTTTATTGGTCATATGACACAGGATGTTTTAAGCGCAGATGGACAAGGTGGTCATGAAGAGTACTACGCCTAATAACGAAGTCAAAATAATTTGGTTGAAACTCTCGCGTTACGAGTAAATGTGAAACATATACTCCGTAAGAAAGAGACCACTATCCATGCAAGGGGAATGATTTTGAAATTATACTGGCTTCCCATTTAGAACTATGATGACCACATTCGTTGATTTTGGAGATAAGTGTTTTTTTATCTCAAATTTTGGGGTGCTTTTTTATTAGATCAATTTAGCAAAAGATGCATGATAAATAGAAAGAACATACATTGTAACAAGTGAATCTATTAATTATCTATTGCATTATCTAGCATCTTACATGTATTTTATGAGCCTTCATGGGTCCCTGAAGATTTTCAGTCTCCAAGAAGTATAAGAAAACAAGTCTTCGAATAGTGGAACACAGTTTGTTCCCATTTGTATTTAAACTTGCTGTCGATAAATTGTACATGTACAAATGTACTTCCAAAATGTTACAATTAATTGAGGCAGATGTACTTTACATACAAAAACGATGTTATTACAAACATTGTCTGCAAGTAAAACAACATATTTACATTTGTATTTTTAAGTTTCACATTGGAGAAAAGCACGTACGGGTTTCACAATCGTCAATTACAGACTTATCTCTGTACTTAACTTTTAACTTAAAAATATAATACAATGAAATTTGATTTAAGAGGTCACCTTTGGGGAAGGAACCAAAAACAAAACCATTAACGTCAATGAATATGATCGGTTTGTGTGCTGGTGATTTGTATTCAACAAACTAGTATTCACTACCTCGTTGTTGGTTCGAATATCAATTTATAGAGAAACTTCAGTATTTAAACTTTTTTCATTAAGGAATATCCTCCTTTTGAGCTAATTTCTTGAGCCGAAGTCCATGAGACATAAAGACAAATCGGGAAGTAGACCACCGGGAAAATTGCCGACCGCAATGGAACGGAATTGGTACAGGCATTTCAAAATAAATTTATGCCATGCAAAACCTCCTGTTCCATTGCAGTAATGTTCGGAAGTAATTCAATAGCAATTGCTTTTGAAAGGTCGTAGATAGTTGATAGAAATGATCATCCCAGTACTAAGTACAAAAGAATCTTGAATCACAGTTCGGACCGGATATTTATTCAGCATTTAGTTATTTATTGTAAACTGCAAACGTCTAAATACTACAGATGTAAATTAACAAATGTCTGTGTAATAAAACAATCACAGTACGGTACTTTTTATGTCTTATATATGACGATATATGTCGGTGTAATCATATATGATGAATCGTCACACATTACATAATGTGAGGTCAAAATAAGTAGGACTTGTATTGCACAATTAATTACGCTTTGAATAAAACAAATTACATTATTAAGTCACCCAAACGAAGTTTGGTGACTAATTGTATTTACTCTGTTTCTTACCATTCTTATTATTATTCCTCATCTTCAAGCGCGAGCTTTGTCCACTCGTTTTCTCAAAGATGGTTGGTCCAATCTTTATGAAACCTTGCATAATAGTAGATACCATCCCCAAGATGTGCAAAAACGTCTTGGAATTTCAAAGATTACCTACGTCATTGGTCTCTTTGAACTTTGACCTTAAAACTTTTTATTGGAATAACTCGGAAACCGTAAAAGATAGCTGATAAAATGTAATGACAAAAATGTTTGTTTGGTCATGACGGACCTTCGTTACATTTGGACCATAACTCTATGGTCAACCGTTCAAGAGTTATGTCCCTTGAGATTTATTTCACATTTTTGAGCATGTATTTCTCGAAAACGGTAAGAGATAGAAACCTGGAACCTTTTCCATTCAACTTAGATGATATGTGTTACATTAATAAATGGCGAGGTCAAAGGTCATTGGTCACTTTGAACTTTGACCCTAGACCTTGTTTTTGTAATAACTCTTAAACCGTAATAGATAGCTGGTGAAATGTAATGGAGAAAATGCGTGTCTTGTTAAGATCTATATTTATTACAAGGGTCCAAAATTATTGGACCAACCGTTTTTGGTCTATGGACCGAAAATCGATTTTGGTGTCCGATTTTGAGGTTTTTTGCAGATACCATTGAAGGTACAAGAATACATTCAACATACAAAATGTTCAGGAAAATGTGACCTTCAAAATGAGGTCAAGGTCAAAGGTCAATGTCACAGACCAAAAATGAAAAAAAAATTATCTTGGAAAACAATTATTGGTAATAAATTTACAAAAAAAAACATATTTACAAAGAGCAGTTGAGTATGGAATCTGGTTTGGGTGACTTGTGTTTGCATGCAAACATATCATTACTTGCTGTTAGAATATTTGATACACTCAAAACAAAATTTGCAATATTGTGAGCAATTGACAATGTTGCACAATGTCATCCAAGGCCACCAGTTTGATCATTCCGTCTAATCCGGAGCTAAGAAATATACGTAATTATTAAGTTTCGTTGAAAATAAACGAAGTTGAAATTTTAATGTTTATTTGTGGCAATCTTGGAAATAGTAACCATTTGGAAAAATTTTCAACGCAAGGCATATAATTTCGGATGCTGGTATAGCTGTGTGGGAAGTTTGAAATCATTACTGTTATCTATTTTAACATAAAGAGGGAGGGGCAAGAGGGTTTCATGAGCAGGCTCAACAACAAACAACAATTTCTTAATGATAAATAGCAAGTAATGTTTTTTTTTTTTTATTTCCCTTTGACATTTAACATAGAAGTAAAATTTAACAGAACAAAAAATACCTAATGGTCCAAAAGAGTTAACTACTGGTTTATTTCACCAAAAAGCATTTATCAACCACCCACATCAATAATTATTAGGATATTCACGTTGTTTGGAGAGTAATAATGATGATTATTAATAATGAGACGAAGACGAATAACCAGTAGAAATGTTAAATAAAAACATGTCATCCGATTTCGTCCTGTGTGTCAAAAATAATAGATAGAACGTCATTAAAAGAGAAGTCGAGAAAATCAAATTCGTGTATTGAAAGGTAGATGAGCATAGTCTCTAACATTTTCCCAGTATATGAAGTGTATTTCTCTAATTTCTGTCATGTCTCCTGAACAGTTGGAGAAATACGTTTCTCGAATTCGTAGCGTGTTAACCAAGTTGGTTAAAAATATGTATTCATA
Source organism: Modiolus philippinarum (assembly GCA_002080025.1). Classification (NCBI taxonomy): domain Eukaryota; kingdom Metazoa; phylum Mollusca; class Bivalvia; order Mytilida; family Modiolidae; genus Modiolus; species Modiolus philippinarum. The sequence continues at coordinate 26,500 of MJUU01070996.1, forward strand.
AAGTCTACTGTGACGTCATCGTTACTAGGCTTTCAGATAGCGCGATCAATGTTGACAACCGTGCTGAACCATTGAATCTGCACCTGAAACACGGTAAAAGTCATTGGAAAAAAAACAATATATCCTTCCGTTTGCTCGTGGATTACGATATTTTTCCATTCTCGATAGTTAAACTTCTGATTTTCACATGCTCGCTAAAGCTCGCATGTTGAAAATCACAAATTTAACTATCTTGAACTTGAGAAATATCGTAATCCACTTGATCCGGAAGGATATACTATATTTCTCTAATTTCTGTCCTGTTTTCACGTTTCCTGAGCGATTGGAGAAATATGTTTCTCCTCTCTAGAGAGAATGTTGTTCTCGGCAAGTGATTGGATGAAATTCAATTATGACGTCAAATATGTTTGCCGTTTCCGACTTTACCATTGTGACGTCATGAAAAAAGGCAACCATGCCTGATGACGTCACTTCCAAAGAACACGTTTATTTCGGATCATCAGAAAAGGGGGGGTCATGTTTTTGTAAAAAATCTCTTTGAAATCATTTGAGAAATAAAATCCACAACCGTATCTCGTGAGAAACGACATTTCTACACTCTCGATAGTTAAATTTTCAAATATTTTAAACGCTCGGCAAGCCTCGCGTTTAAAATATTTGAAAATTTAACTATCTCCATTGTAGAAATGTCGTTTCTCCCTCGATACTGCTGTGGATTCTATATTTCTCAAGTTGAACAATTTCAATTTTTACCCTTTGAAGTTCGAGGTTTACCGAGAACTTTAAAATGTGAAAGTTAAAACCGAAATTTGAGAAATTATCGTAATAAACGGGAAAAAAATGTTTGATATTGTTACCTGATTTTTACTCAGTGATCTCCATAGTCTCCTTACTCAAAATATGCCACCATTTTTCTGTTTCCATCGTGGCTAGATTTATAAGGCGCCTTAATTAAAAGTTATAAAGTTATATTATTCAAATATTTGAAACAAAACAAGTCATATAGCTTCAAAAGATTGACGGAGAAACTTAAGTCATAAAAATACAAACAAACAAAAAACAAAAACAAAAACAAAAACAAAAAACAAAACAAAAACAAACATTTTTCCGAAGGATGATTTATAGGTTTTACTTCATCAACATTGTAGAAATTGGCAGAATATCTACAAGTATCAGCTTCTAAGTACGGAAACGTATATGGACCACCTATTGGTTTCTTATTACCATTTATGACATAGTTATTATGACTAAACACATGTACGTGCTCTTCTTATAAACATTTTAGTTTCTTGATATTTGGGTTATTGGATTTGCTTTGTTTCCATTGATTTATTCTTTTTTTTTTTTACCTTTTTGGGGCCATTTAGGGCTCGCTATATGGTGTGAGGTTTCTCACTGTGTTGAGGACCGTACAGTGGCCCCTAGATGCTTTATTTCGGGTCGTTTTAACGAACAAACTGTACGCCGCTTTTAGCTGACCTTTTCCTTTACTCGTAGGGGGCCAGGTTTTTACAAGGGCTTTTTCATAGAAAACAAAAACATTTAGCCCAGTCCTTTAATTTCAGCTTCCGCTTCATAGACGATGTACTTTCTCTTAATAATCCTAAATTTAAGGAGTATTTACATCATATCTATCCAAATGAAATTAAAGAAACAACTGAAACACCTACTTCAGCTTCGTACCTAGATCTTTTATTGTATATTGACGAAGATAGACGTTTGAAATATAAGCTATATGACAAGCGTGATGATATTAATTTCCCCATCGTGAACTTTCCCTTTCTTAGTAGCAATATACCTACCTCTCCAGCCTATGGAGTGTACATTTCATAGTTGATTCGTTACTGTCGAGCATGTAGTTTGTACAGTGATATTTTGAACAGAGCAAAAACACTGTCCGAGAAGCTGCTTAGTCAGGAATTTGTTCAACCTTTGTTAATTTCATCCCTCAAGAAGTTATATGACCGTCACCAATGCGTCATTGAAAGATATGACGTGTCAGTATCCCAAATGAAAGTGGACATTTTCAGCTAGATTCACGCCTTCCCGAATTTGACTACCGACTTTGACATTTTCCCGGATTGAACCACTCACAGTGTGACGGGTGCTGTTAACAGAGCAGGACATGCTTACCCTTCCGGAGCACCTGATGTCACTCTCAGTTTCACTGGAGTTCACACTGTGAGTGCCTTTGTTCAGCATGTTGTAATTTCTGTTTCTGTGCTTTGTATCTGTTCGACGTCATTGTTTTTATGTCTAACGTCACTGTTTCCTGTGTTCTCGTTTTTTGCCCTGTCTTTGGACTTCGATTTTTGTTAATTTCACTCCTTTGTTCCTTCGGTATTCTACTGCCGTTGTTTTTAACCTTGATGTGGGATGTTGTCTCCTTGACATTTACCCCAATTCCTTTCTTTCTCATATTTAGATAGCAACAAGACGAGTTATTTAAAGATATCTAGGGCTTGTTATATTGCATTAAAAGTACAAAAATTGGAATGTCTTTGTATTAAATAATTTTTGGGGTTTGTCATTTTTGCCACTTGTTACATGTACTTTAGTGTTTTCAAAAGACTCTTGAATAAGATAATCTTGTGATTAAATAAAGCCTTTAACGAGTTATCTTATGCGCTCTTAGAAAGTTGTCCTGCATTAAATAAAAGTGACAACAAAAGTCCGAATCGATTAAAGGGAGAGACCAGTAGGGAAATTATTCAAATAAATATTAATGAAGAAAAGACAACAGGAAATGTCTTTATTGTTAAATAATTTAAGGGGTTGTTATTTTACATGACTTATACTTAAATCCTAGGATTTTAGCTGAGACAAGTTCCAGTGGGCTGTCTTGAACTTGCTCTTAGGTATTGCTTACTAGGTTGAAGGCCTATTGTGGTGACTTCAAGATGACTTTGTTCATGCAAAAATTGTGTCAATAATTTTATATGACCTTAAGTTTTCTTCTATTACTCTCATTTTCATTTTCATATATGAACTTATCTATGTCACTATAAGATTTAAACCTTGAGTTCTGAACTGAAACGGGAAGATTTACGGGCGGTGGAGGTGCATCTAATAAATCATGATGATCATCCATTTTTTGAGAAAGACAGTACCGAGCAATATTATCAGGAACTTGTTCATTTATTTCATATGCATTTAGAACTAGAGGAGGGATTGTTGCAGTGACAGAAACAGGAGGTTTAGAAGAAGATGTACTAGTAGTCTAGTAGTGGTTGCTTCTATGGGATTACATTCATTTGAGGCTGAGTTAAAATGTGGCTCTTACTATATGGTTGAAGTCATTATCAGCATTCCCTTTACCAATTCATGTTTTGGGGCAGTTACGAATGTTCCATCATGAAAAAGTTTGTGCCAAAAGTTTTTTCCCCTTATTGACCATTTTGCCGCGTTGTGTGTCACTACACTAACTATATCCCCTATTTCAAAATGTTTTTCCCATATTTTAACGTCCATGCACTTTTAGAAGACAACATGAGTAATAGAGTTATGTCTCCTTTGTGAAAAAAAGTAGTGGAAGCTACATGACCTTTGAATTTTATTGATTTTGTTTTTTGTAATTTTGCCACATGGCACGAAAATTAACTTTTAGTGGAATACCTATATGAAAGCAACAGTTCTTGGGCAATTTCTTTGTTTATTTAAGGAGTAAATAAAATTTTTTCTTGAAATATGTGTGGCAAAGTCAAGTTTAATGTATATAATTAATTTAATTTACTTAATCATTTATTTTCATATTAATTAGAAATAATTTATTTCAGAAGTATTTATTTAGTACTTTGATAAAATAAATACTTGTTTCCAGATACAGAATCATCAGTTGACTCTGGTACAGTTGACCGGTGTGTCCTTATTTTCTGTCTCGTTCTTGGTTCCGGAGCTGCTTTCTTCCTTGGTTTCTGTGTTTGCTTGTCAGGAAATCAATAGGACGTAGCAAAGTCCTGTGTACAGTTTTGGTCCTTCTCTTATTGTCTCCCCTGGTGACATGGAAGACAGGTATACTGGTGTTGGTATGATCTAGGACCACGTACGGCACATCTTCCCAAACATTTTCCAACTTGTGTGTTTCACTTCTGAATGTTTCACAATCTTTACAAGGACTCTATCACCCTCCTGAACATTCGAACGTCATAACCTTCCTCTGACTAATGCAAGATAGTATTCCTTAAATAACAACTCTTAAAAGTTCTTATGTGTTACAAGAGTATCTTAATTAAAAGTATGTAATAAAGATTTAAGTATAGGTCATTTAACCAACTCCTAAAATTGTCTTACAATAAAGACATCTTAATTTGAATATTTTTTTATGCAATACAACTTTATACGAATGCATGAAATTACTCGTCTTACGTCGCAAGGGTATCTTATTTTAGAGTTTTTTGATAAGATTAAAGTAACACGTAGCAAAAATAACAACCCCCAAAATTATTAATTGCAAAGGCATTTCAATTTGTGTTACTCTTAGGGACCGACCATTTAACCTGAAGGAGGGGTTATGGTTTTTTTTTCTGGACAGAAAATTTTTTTCGCGCTTCGCGCGAAACAAATTTTTTATTTTTTGCACGCGTATCAACAAAATATTTTTTTTTCAAAAT
>MJUU01070996.1:31193-56385 GCA_002080025.1 Modiolus philippinarum
AAAAAAAAACATAGCCCCCCCCCCCCCTTCAAGTTAAATGGTCCGTCCCTTAATGCAATATTAAGTGCCAATGTTAAATCTCATGTTTACACACATTACTTAAGAGGTGTTTAAATTTGCTAGAAATTAGGGAAACATGATGTACCATCACACAACTGATTGTTTACAGTATTAAATTCAGTTCTGTTGATAAATAATAAAATACCGAGGTTACTGTTATTTTTTTTCTGCATATGCGCATTTCGACAACTTATGTCTCATCAGTGCAGATTAAACCAAAACATTTGGAAGTCCTTTTATCGAAAAACATGTTACAACTGATAGAGAATAAATAACCAAAAGTGTCTAAATAGAAAAGCCAAAATTCAGCTAAGGACAGAGCTATGCATGAGGGAGATACTCCTTAGTTTTAAACAAAATTTTGTAAAGTTTAGATATTGCAAGTTTCAATACAATCGGTTTTCGGGTCAGCACCGAAGCACTGACTACTGGATTGTTGTATACCCTCGGGGATCAGGAATGAAATATATTATGCTGGACGTAAAAAGGCAGTTAAAACAAGTTTGAATTCCAAGAAAAATTAAGTGTCATTCACAAATTTCAGTGTACTTTTAGTTATAGATAAGAGGAAAACTCTCTGGTTATCAGTCATTCTCATCCTACGCTATGAGGTGTACTTTTATTAATCCCCTACCGGCGATAGCCAAAGGGGACTTTAGGTTTGCACTCCGTCTGTCTGTCTGTCTTCCGTCTGGCAGTCCCGCATCAGTTTTCCACACTTCTTTTTCCTAACCATTGCAGATATTGATCTGATATTTTGTATGCGAGTCTACCTTAATGAGTAACAGATCATGTTTAAGTTTTGTTCCGGTCCATTGATTTTTGACAGAGTTTTGGCCTTGGACGTAGAAAATTTAAGGTCTGTTTTCCGCACTTTTTTCTAGACCGTTGCAGGTTTTGTATGTGAGTCTACCTTAATGAGTTACAGTTCAAGTTTAAGTTTGGTTCCGGTCCAATGATTTTTGAAAGAGTTATGGGCCTTGAACTTAGAAAATTTTAGTAAAATGTCATTGTTTCGCACTTTTTTCTAAACCGTTGCAGATATTGGTCTGATATTTTGTATGCGAGTCTACCTTAATGAGTTACAGACCAAGTTGAAGTTGGGTTCTGGTCCACTGATTTTTGACGAAGTTATGGGTACGGGGCCTTGGACTTAGAAAACATATTTTACGATTTTTGCTTGTGTAATAAAGCCTTGTTCTACCGGTAGGGGACTTGGTATTGCCTTGGAATACGATCAACACTTGTTAGTTATGTTTTGTAATTGTTTTCTGTACCAAGATATTATTTGCAAATACAAAGCATCAGGGAAGAACTATGCAAACGTCCTGTTTAGTAAATAAAATGCAAAACACGTAGAATTTCGCTAAAGAACTACATGTAAGCGTGGTGTCCGAAATAATAGCAATTAGTAATATGCAGTTTAAATCGGAAACATCATGTGGCCTCAAGGAGTTTTTCATATTACTAGAAACGCGGCATCATATGTTTTGCCAATTTAAGCCATTAATTAAAAAAGTACAGTAGAAAACGAATTCTCAAATAGGTATTTTATGAAGTAGACGGTATAAGTTGAACGAGAGAAGACTTTATATAGGCACATAGCGAAGCATATCTCAACACAGTCGTGTTTTCGCTCAAGTTTTGTAACATTAAATATTACTCAACTTTATATAAAAACTTGACTAATAACCAATTTTTGTTGGCAAATATTGCCACAAGTGACTTTGAACAAAACATCGTGTTTCCCGCCGAACGTCGTATCTAAATATCATATCCCCCTTATTCGAAATTCTTCATATTTTACTTTGGTAATCATATAATTAATATAGTAAATTTAAGCCATATTCAAGAGGTTTCCATTATAAAAAAAATCTCACCGTCGCCTTGCCAGATTCTGTAATTTTTTGCCTGATATTCAAGACAATTTACAGATTTTCAGAAAAGATTTAGGGGAAGCAGAACCCCCCTCTGGATCTCACCACCAACGATTTGTACATATTAAAGTAGTAGTGGAATGAAATATTTTATTTCTATGTATGATGGAGATGTGAAGATTTGCTTAACACCAGGGAATCATATTATATACCTAAACAAATCTTCATACCTCCATCATGCATAGAAAATAAGTGTACAAGTGTCCAACGTGAAGTACTGTCCGGATTTGAAGTTGTTACCTATGATTAAGTCAGAAGAAGGAATTGAACGATTGAGTAATGTTTTTATACACTGTATCTCTTATGGGTTTTTCAATGCAAATATAACACACTTGGACGCAATTTCACAGAACACTATTTTTGCTTACACTATGACAGGCTGACTTCCCTGAAGAAGCAGAGTATTCGCTAAACCACCACAAAGGGACAAGCCAGGTCAAATTATAATTGTTCATGGCACCTAAGAGCAAATCCTGGATTCAGTCTCATTTGTTATATCTTAACACCCTCCTTGTGATTTTTCACGTTTCTGTTTTCAAATTACTGTGATAAAGTCAAATTAATTTGGATTTTTATTAAGATCTTATTGTTAATTTTGTCAACATCATTTTTGCATATTTCATTGTATGGACTTCAAAAAATTAATATGACATCAACTGAAGAGACTAAGCAGATTTTAGGCCTAAAATAGCATTAATTTAACTTGGGGCAGATTTCAAACAGTCCTAAAATCTTGTCTGCTCTGGATCAAGAATCATGATAATGTGTGTAATGTCTGTTCCAGCCGTGAACGTTCTAATAAAGTCTACTCGAATCAGTTCTATCCAAAATGGGTATTCAACATTATAAATCCAGATTTTCGTTTGGTGAGTAATCTTTTTTTACTCCACCGACAGATCTGTTACAGATATCGTCACTATACCACCTGGTATTGGAAGCGGCTTATCTCAAAATTTGTCCCTGTCACCTGGATCGGTTTTCAGAGGCTTCCTCTACAGAGCTTCTGGGGCGTTTCCACGTGGTGGATAGGAGAATACCCTGTCTATGCAGAATAGTCAGGTCATAATAAGGAAAGCCTAACTGACAAACATTGTAGAAAAAAACTCGGAGACTCGTATTATTGTAGTATTGTACGAGTACGTCGCGTCAAAGAGTCATGTGTTTGATATCAAGGTATAGTTTTGGTAATACGAAAGAGTTTTGTATATTGTACTTGATGATGCTGGGAATAGAAATATCAACTTTAAACATCAATTTTCAATATTATACTTGAGATAACCATTGAAAAACAAATAATCATTTGCAATGATGCTTAAATTGACGATGTAAAGCATCATCCATTATACTGAGGTCAGTCCAGAACAGGTTAAAGTTTTTATCATATCGTTCGTCTTGTGAAAGGTCTAACCTTTTGAATGGGCCATAACCATCAAGGTACTAAGCTTTTGCACAAGAAGCCCCCCCCCCACTCCTTTCAGGGACAAAATCTGTGGAGAAACACCGCACTCCGTGCAAAATCAAGATCCCTTCCATTTTTTTCTACAAATTGTATCTTTCTATACAAGCACAATGAGTCCGCTTTTATGTCTTTTTGGTTAGATCTTATTACTTTTTGGAGAATTTCGTTAGACAGACATGAGAGCATGTGCTCTTGTCACTGACTTAAACCCAGCTATATTGAAAGGTCTTCATCATGACTACAAAGGCATACAAATAACGAAGCAAAAAAAACAGAAGGGGAAATTCTTAAATGAAAATCCCAAGAGCACGCCAAATCAGATTTAGATAGTTTAATCTATTTAAAGCGGTCTTGTTATAGTTATAGTCTTATGGAACTGTAGTTCCTGATACAGATTGCGGATGTCTCAAAAACTGGTGATTGAAAAAGCAATAATGTAGCTTAAAGTTCAAGGTCACTGTTACCAAATAAAGGTTTGCGGCAAATTGACGTGACATGTGAATATCAAACAACAAAAACGTAGTCCGGGATACGGCTTGTCTCGGACAAACGGACGGTCACATGGGCAGGAGTGCTGATCAACTATAAGTTGTCAATTTGCTGTGAAGTTTGATGTTCTACTTATAACGGTTTTCCATGTTGAGAGACAACATATATATAAAACACATTTTACAAAATTTTGTTTAAAACTAAAGAGTATCTCCCTTATGCATAGCTCTGTCCTTAGCTGAATTTTAGCTTTTCTATTTAGACCCTATTTAGATCCTTTTGGTTATTTCTTCTCCATCAACTTTTACAAGTTTTCGTTTAATGGACCTCCAAATGTTTTGGTGTTATCTGCACTGATAACACATAAGTTGTCGAAATGCGCTTATGAAGAAAATAAATTAACAGCAACATCGGTATTTTGTTATATATAAAGAAGTCCTTATATTCAGTATGAAATTTCAATAGTAGTAGCGTGTGTCTCCTACGATCCGATTTGCAACGTGTTTACCCAAACAAACCCGTCGTGGACATTGCCGTTACCCTCTGCAAGAGTATTTCGTCACTTTGTAGAACGTATGCTGAAATTTTAGTAAACAAGAACTCTTTTTAAAGTACATACAACAAGTGTGAATAAGAAAACGTCATTTTACGTCATTTTGCAGTGTATTTTGCATTGATTTTTTGTGCTGTGCAGAGAAACAACATAGGATGCTCACTAAATCGTTATGATTCATGTAATCGCGACTGTCGATTGAACTGTTTACATTGTATATTAATTTTCACGATTTTCATACATGTGACCTTTGACCTTAAATATTTCAAAATTAAAATCGGCCGACGTTGACGACCCAGTTTAGGTTAGAAACCACCAATTCATTTCTTTAACATTTTCAACTGAAATTCCCCATATTCAAATCTGTTTGGACAATTTATCTTAAGTTTAACCTGTATGAAACCATATATTTTCCGAAAGGTGCATATCTCGTCAACATCATATCAAAATTTCAGCATACCTTTAAAGCCTTACAAGAGAGTTCCGAAGGTTGGCAAAACTATACACGATTACGGCCAAAATATTACGCATTGATAGTATACCGGAAAACCCCTATGATAAGTACTCAAAGGATCATTCTAGTCAATTAATCTTGGTCTCAAAATAAGCCTGATACATCAATGTTCAAACAGGTTTATCATATGTTTCATTCCGACATTTATTTTTTAAGGTACAAGAATTCAAAGTTATATTTAGATTCTAAAAGAGCTACTTTTTCATTTGTTCTAAGCGCTGATTGGCTGAGTTGGTGGTTTGACACCTTTATCTAAAAGTACTGATATTGCTCTTTCCAATGATATATAATATAGGTGTGCGTTATGTCTTGGACTTCAAATTTTGTATACTTTCTGAAACACTCGAAGACAGGATATTTTGGGGAATTCAACTTAGAAACCATACTTTCTTGGTATAAATCAACTTAGAAGCAGACTAAGGAATTGCAGGAATAATACAAATTGTATAATATCTCAAGATTTCACTATTTTTAACACATGGCATACATGTACACGGCACAACCTATTAAATTTACAACATTTGTATGTACATGAAATTGGTGTGGATTTTCAAAACAATCTCCCTAGTTCTGCCATGAAACAACAATAGTAGAATACCGAAGGAAAAAGCAAAAGATTACATAGTCCAGAGACAATGCAAAAACGAGAATACTAGCCCACAGAAGCCTAAAGACGTACACCGACAAAACACACGAATCACAAATAACACACTAGAAATTATAGCACTAACATTGTGGACTCTAAAAAACAGTGACAACAAGTGCTCATCCCCAGGGTATGGCTTCTCAAACTGATGAGAGATTTATCCGTCCGCCAACCAACATGGCCACTGTTGCTAAAAATAAAACAAGCGTAAATTGCAGTTTTTGGCCAATAACTCGAGAACCGTTACAGATATCAAAAATCTGACTCGAGATAAAATTGTGCAGAATGACCAGATCTACCCACCTTGCAATTTTGAAGAAAATCGAAAAACCCGTGTAGGAGTTATTGCTTTTTTTTACCGAATTTTCAATATTTTCATCTTTTTAGTCTTTTAATTCGAAATCTATAGAAGATAGAGGAGGTCATGTTTGTCATGACAAGATCTACCAACCCTTCAATTTTGAAAGAAATTCCAAAACCGATGTAAGAGTTATTTTTGTCATTTATTTTCAAAAATCTTCTCCTCTGAAACACCTGGGCCAAATGAAACCAAACTTTGCCTGAATCATCCCCAGGTATGGCTCCTAAAACTGATATGGGATTTTTCCTCTGGTCAATCCTCATGGCCGTTGTTGCTAAAAATAGAACACGGGGGTAAATTGATGTTTTTGGCCAATAACTCGAAAACCTCGAAAACAGATATCAAATATTTGATGGAGGGTTAAAATGATCAGCATAATGAGATCTACCTACCGTGCAATTTTGAAGGAAATCCGAAAATCCGTGTCGGAGTTATTGTCCCTTTTTACCAAATTTTCAAAAATTTCATCTTTTTTAGTCTTATAATTCAAAATCTATAGAAGATAGAGGTCAAGTGTAAATTGATAAAATGTTTGCCATTACAATATATTTTGAAAAGACATTCCGTAACTGATGTAAGAGTTATTTATTTTCAAAAATTTTCTCCTTTGAAACCACTGGGCCAAATGAAACCAAACTTTCCCTGAATCATCCACAGTGTATTGCTTCTCAAACTGATGTGGAATTTTTGCGCCGGCCAACCAACATGGAGGCTGCTCCTAAAAATAGAACATAGGGGTAAATTGCTGTTTTTGGCCAATAACTCGAAAACCGTTACAGATATCTAAAATCTGATGGAGGTTTAAAGACCAAACCAACTATTGTTTATACGCACAACGCAGCGCATTATCATTGTTCTGTAAGACGTCTATGACGTCGCACCGTGTGGAAGATCAGCAGAGTGACATTCACTAACTACGTTGGTGATGAAAAGTTAGAATAATTTTGAAATAAAAAAAAGTAATCAAATTACAAAAACATAATTTATATCTAAACAAGGTGGAACAATATTAGAAATTCAAATTATCTATTGTCATAAAACATTAAATGTTTGTAGCAAACAAATAAACAACATCCATCAAATATAAAAATTATTAGTCAAAGAGTCCTGTAATTTATTTAATTTGTAAAGTAGCGACACCTTTATCTCATAAACCATCGTCGGACTGCACGGCGAAGGGTCTGTGCTACGATTTCCAGTCGAGGTGAAAAATTTCATGGACCAAATTTTCGGCCCTTACACCATTTGCAAGGATGGTCTCAAGGAACGACCCATAGCACGTTAAACACTTTTCATATAGTTCGGCAAGGTGCAAATTACTTAGAAATGTAAATTGCCCAAGGTATTTTTTTAATATATTACGAATAATTTTTACATGTTCATTTGCTGTCATTTACCGTATCATGTTGTATATTGTAGGGAGAGGGCTTTATATAATGTCAGATAACTTGCGCCCGATCCCATTGCTGTAAATATTTTGAGCAATAAAATATTTTCAAAAAAAATTTTAATTCAAGGTCGGCGGTCTTCTACGTGTAATCCGGCTTCCTCCACTACTACAACTGACAGTCACGATATAGCTGAAATACTACTGAAAACCCGTACAAAAAACAAACAAACAAGCAAACATTTATACCGCAAAGGTCTTGACTTCGTACTTGACAACTGGTATGGTTTTGATTGTGCCGTATGCAGGGGCGTATGTCCTTTGCGCCGATTTGTTTAGCGTAAACAAATGACAAATATACCTGTATTTGACACGAAATTAACAAGTAAAAATCGGCGCAAATTAAAGAAATAATCGGCGGAAATGAAAGAAAAAATAGGCGTAAATGAAATGCAAATCGGCGCAAATACAAAACGCCGGTATGCAGTTATGGAATGTCAAGTAAAAATTTATGCAATGGTGCAATAATAATATTAAAGACCGTTATAGGGTTTGTATATCCCGAATTCCTGCGGAATAAAATAGTTAATTCAACCGCTCTTACATCTTAAGTATTCCCATGAAGATTACAAAAAGAGTATCCAGGACAACACGGGAAAATATTTGAAGCAAAAAAAAGTAAAAAAGATATGTTACACCTTCCTTTTCTTTTCTTTATTCTGAAATCACGCTTGTTAATAAGAAAGTGTCCATAAAGAACACTGTCGTACAAAGAATAATTGATTTTTAGATTATTGCTTCGGTGTTCATTATCGATACTACATAGACATAAAATATAGATGTTTTAAACGATTTAGTGAAGAGGCCTTCCTGTCTGATTTATCACAAATCCCATTTCATTTCGTTGAAATGGAAAGTGATGTTAATACTGCTTTAAGTAAGTAGTATGAACTTTTTATACAAGTTATCAATAAGCATGCACCTATAAGAATTAAACGAGTGAAGTCTTATAAGCAAACAGAATGGTTCAATGAAGAAATTCAATCTGCAATTCGTTACAGAAATATGTACCATTCTTTGAAAGAGTGGGATAATTTTAAGACATGGCGGAATAAGACAAGTTCGTTAATAAATAATGCCAAAAAGGAATTTTATCAAAATGCCATATCTAATGCTAAAAATAGCAAAGAGCTGTGGACTAGAATCAAAGATTTCAATCCTAATCCTAAATTAGAAAACGTATTCCAAATTAAAATGGAATATGAAAACAATGATTTCCACAACCCCGAAGATATTGTTAATATTATAAATGACTACTTCACTTCTGTTGCTGAGAAACTTGTTGGAGATGATGTTTCATCTATGGATTTCACTTTGCTTGAAAACTGTAATAGCAAATTATTAAATGATAATGACATTTTCAAAATAAAACCTATTTCTATTACCGAAGTTAACAAGCAATTAAAACATTTAAATGTAAATAAGTCAGCAGGTCCAGATGAAATTAGCCCAAGAATATTGACATTAAGTGCAGAAATAATAACACCTTCATTAACATTCCTTATAAATAAAAGCATAGATAGTTGTCGCTTTCCAGACACATTAAAGCATGCTAGAGTGTCCCCCATATATAAAGGAGGTGCAAAGGATATTCCTTCAAATTATCGCCCAATTTCTGTTTTATGTACCATTTCTAAAATTTTTGAAAGACATATTTGTTCCCAGCTATATGAGTTCTTAAATTGTAACAAATTACTGCATATAGCACAATCAGGTTTTCGTCCTGGTTATTCGTGTCAGACTGCTCTAACAAAAGTAGTAGATGAATGGTTAAAATATCTTGATGATGGTGAAATAGTTGGTAATGTATTTATAGATTTTAGTAAAGCTTTTGATCTTGTTAATCATGTCATATTGTTAGATAAACTTAAACTCTATAACGTTGGGGAAAAGGCATTCGAGTTGTTAAAGTTATATTTAAGTCATAGACAACAAGAAATTCATTTTGGCAATGTCAAATCTAATAGAAATGAAATAAGATATGGTGTTCCTCAGGGGTCAGTTCTTGGACCTCTTTTATTCATAATTTATATCAATGACTTGCCCCTTTAAGTTGAAAATTCTGATTTGGATTTATATGCAGATGATTCAATTCTACATTGTCATGATCAAAACATTGAGTATATAAATGCTACTTTACAAAATGATATTAAGAATATCAAAAATGGTGCCAGAATAATAGCATGAAAATAAATGCACAAAAAACTAAATGTATGGCTCTTGGCTTAAAGCAAAAACTTGCCAAGTTACCAGGGTTGGATATTCAAATAAATGAGAACACTCTTGAAAATGTTAATTCATTCAAATTACTTGGTGTATACGTGGATGAAAATTTAAACTGGGAAGAACATGTAAATCGAATATGTAAAATAATGTCATCTAAAATATCTCTTTTGTATAATATCAAAGAATATCTCCCAGCACATGTAAAACAGCTCTTTTACAATAGTTATATATTACCATACATAGATTACTGTAGTACTGTTTGGGGAAGTTTACCTAAAAAATATTCGGATAGAATTTTAAAGCTTCAAAAAAGGGCTGCAAGAATTTTACTTGATTGTGACATGTCATTTCCATCCAATTTAATGTTTTCATCGTTGAAATGGTTATCTTTTACAAATAGAGTAAATTATCAAAAATGTATTAGGATGTATAAAATAGTAAATAGACTTGTCCCTGAATATTTATTTATATCTACAAACAAAGAATCTCAAAATTATCAGTTAAGATCTGCTTCAAACAATGACTTGTTTTTGCCAAGATCAAATACGAATTTTTCAATTAATTGTACTCGGCAGTCAAGTTATGGAATAATCTACCATTTTTTATTAAAACATGTAAAAACCTGGAATCATTTAAATCATCTTGTTTTTCTTATTTTTTTGGACACTGGAGACTTCCAGTGGTCAAATGAAGTTTATTGAATTAATATTGTAATATGATATTATGTATTTTATTGTATTTTATATTTGCATTATTGATATTTTTGTATGTTTATAAGAGGGCCTCAATGAAAATTAGACAAGTTCTAATTGAGTCACCCTCTCTAAATAAAGCATTTACTTACTTACTTACTTACTTACTCTAACTTTCGTCTATTACTGTGACGTCATCTGCATTAAAAGAAAACAATCAAGCGACGTGTGGCCGAAAAAGTCAATTTTTGTCGTTATAATCCATTACATCTTTCTTATGAGTTCGGTGACCTATTGTTTTTATTGCCTAATTCTAATTAATACAAACAACTTAACTTGCTCTGAAAATATGAGGAAAAATCAACAGCAGAATTTTCGCAATTTAAAAGAAAAAGTAACAAAAATGTCTAATATTTTGCGCGGGAAAGTAATTAAGCGTTAAAATAGCCATCAATCTTTCCTTCAAAAGTTTGTTCTTTAAAAGAATTGAAATCTATAGACTTTCCGGAGTATAATACAGAAATCCGTTTGCAATTTCAAATATTATTACCAATATGGCATGGGTTTGAAGTTAACCTTCTCATATCTCCGTCTTCCGAATTTAGCTACTTTTCATGGCGCTATAGCAACAAAACGAATTCGGTGACCTATATTTTGTATTCTTGAAAATTGTCCCAAATACCTTGAAGAATGATTATGGTTAGTTTCATGAAAAAATCAACTGTAGAAATGATTGCTTGGTTTGGTCTTTAAAATGAGCAGCATAATGAGATCTACCTACCGTGCAATTTTTAAGAAAATCTGAAAACCCATTTCGGAGTTATACCCCCTTTTCCGTACAATTTTCAAAATTTGTGATTTTTTTTATTTCAAAAAGAGTAACAGATAGAGGTCAAGTGTAAACTGCTAAAATGTTCAGCATATCAGGATCTACCCACCCTGAAATTTTGAAACAAATCCAAGAACCTTTGTAGGAGTTATTGCCCTTTTTGCACAGAATTTTCCAAATTTCATATTGTTCGTCTTTTATTTCCCAAACTATGGAAAATGAAGAATAAGTGTATATTGATAACATGTTTGCCATGCAGTGGCGTCTTCAAAACTGGTGTTGAAAATTGTTCGTTGACCACTATTTTCAGAATGGCCGCCAAAAAAGGCGGGAAAATTCAACATTGTCCGATTTCAATGAAATTTGGTTCCAATTAGATATTTATGTTGCGACTCCAAAAGCAGTGTTGGAAATTATTTGTTGACCGCCATTTTCAAAATGGTCGCCAAAAAAGGCGAGAAAATTCAACATTGTCCGATTTCAATAAAATTTGGTTTCCAAATAGATGTTGCGACTTCAAAAGCAGTGTTGAAAATATTTTGTTGACCGCCATTATTAAATTCGTTGAAAATTTTTAGTTGAAGCCATTTTCAAAATGGCAGCCAAAAAGGCGGGTAATCCAACATTGTCTAAGTTCAACTGAATTTGGTTTCCAAATAGATATTGATGTTGCGACTTCAAAAGCAGTGTTGAAAATTACTCGTTGACCGCCATTTTCAAAATGGCCGCCAAAAAGGCGGGAAAATTCAACATTGTATGATTTCGATGAAATTTTGTTTCCAAATAGGTATTGATGTCGCAACTTCAAAACTGATGTTGAAAATTGTTTGCTGACGGCCATTTTCAAAATGGCTTCCAAAAAAGGCGGCAAAATTCAACATTGTCCAATTTCAATGGAATTTGGTTTCCAAATAGATATAGATGTTGCAACTTCAAAATGTTTGTTGACCGCCATTTACAAATTAATGTTTCGACTTCAAAACTGGTGTCGAAAGTGGCCCTTAGCAAGAACTTTTTGTCAAAAAGGCGCAACAAAGAAATATGGTAAACAATGATCAGACTTTATGTATAGTTAAAGATATTGGTGGTGTTCTAGCTATCAAAGTTTGAGAGACTGAAGATCAACTGTATAAAAAGCCAGGTGGGCGACTCAGGCTCCTCGGAGCCTCTGGTCTGTATACAGCATCCATCAATCTGTCAGTGGGTCAATCTAGGGTAAAGTCATAATCGATAATGTCAAATACCGAAGGCAAGAATCTAGCTGAAAATGTCTGTTCTCATTTGTGAAACCGACATTTCATATCTTTATGTATCTATGAAGTCGTGGTGACGGCCATATAATTTCTAAAGGGATGAAAGTAACAAGAGCTGAACATATCCCTGAAAATGAAAAAAAAATATATGAACAAGGATTTTTTTTTATTTCTATTTCAAGTATAGTACATTCACCCATTTAGAAGTGATAAAGGTATCAATAGTTCAAAACCCGTAGCTCTTATATGCAATTATACTGATTTTTTATAAGTTGGTCCGCCAAATCAAAATATTTCAAGGACCTAAACAATTAGGACTAGAGGACCTATGTAACTTGTATCATGTATTTTCACTCATTAAGGATTAATGTCGCTTAATTTATAAAATCTAATACAGATGAATTTATGTCTGTGTCACATTCATTTAAAGAATGAAGAAGTTAAACTACATGTACGCGTATGAATATTTTTTTTCATAAAATGCATCAAAATCAAAATCTTTACCAAAGGCACATCTACAGTTTATATAGAATGATCTGCAAAATATAATAAAAACTGAAGGAGGTCTTGGTTGAATAACCAGGAAAAACAATGTATGCTTGAGGACGCAGTGAAGTGACCGGACGGACAGACAATTTCAACCGACTTTTCGTCAAGTAGCATAAAAAACTATAAAGATACTAATCATTTTGTATATCATCTTCCTTGTTCAATTAGAACCTCTTCAATAAATCTACCCCCACCATCAATTTATGACGTGTATATCTTTATTAGCTTCGTGTAAAAGAAAACACAATTGTCACCAAGGGTAGAAGGAAACAGACAAAATATTATGGACATTCATACACAATGTAGCATTGTGTCATCTTTTCACAAAAGAACTTTCTTTTTTATGTGGAAACAACAATGAATCAGTCACAATATAACACCATTTGACCCGGTCAGGAAGGTCAGACGGGGACAGATTTATTGAATAGACCCTAATTGCTTTGTTTGTTGGTCTTTTAAGGTCACATGTACTGCATGTATTTGTATCTCTGTTTCAATATGTCGTAAAAAATCAAATCATTTAACAGAACCATACGAGAATGGTCTATAGTACATCCGGAATAAAGATTTGATTAAAGCAACGGACAATTTATTTTAATGACTTCTCCAAAATGCATCTACTGAGACGCTGTCCAGTAGACGCGTGTATTTATGTCTCATTGATTGATGAAGTGATTACGGAAATATATGGCAGGAAATTCGTTGTTATTGATAACTTGACATTCACATCTTATTCAAGCATGCTGCTAAAATTAAACGACTTTATTAGTTTTTCTTCAGCCGCTTAAATATTATTCTGTTAAAAGTCATTGAAAGTAAGGTATATTTCGAGGGTGAAAAAACGTCTCCTCGAAATACAGAAATTAAGATATTGTAATTTTTCTGACATTATCTTTTATTCTTTATAATATCTAGCTCAATATGAATTACGTAGAATATTTGAAAACTACCAAAAACCCCAGAATCTGTCTCATACAGAATTATCTCATACATGTGCTGGTATAACAACATCCTACATTTTGTATGTCTAGACATAAAAAAGAAAAGTCAAGAAGTGATAATATTTATGCCTATACTTAAATTCATTATTAAACCTCCTGTAAGAAAGTTCTTTTATATTAAACCATATGAGAGCCTAAATTTCCCACCCTTCCCTTCTCCAATTTCGTTGCCCGGTTGTCACTCCCGCCTTGGTTCTTTCTGTCCACACGGCAATATTTTAGCTATATCAGGACGAGAAAAAGTTATAATCAATTCAAATATTAATCTGAAAAACAGAAAGAATCAAGGTGGGATGGACAACCGGGCAACGATTTTTGACTGCCAGTGGAAAATGGGCCTACTCTTCAGTATCGAAATATATAGAAGGGATCTTTATTCTGCACAGAGCGTGACCCTTTCTACCCCGTCGCNAGCGACAAGGTATTCCCCTATCAACCACGGGGATGCCCCCAGCAGCTCTGTACACGGAGGAAGCCCCTGATCCCATGGCTCAAGTGCCGGGTCATGTATACGAGGTTACAAATGTATTAAATATCATTTCAATCTACAAAGAATCCGGAATTGGAAAAATACGTCGAGCGCCCGACATAATAAGTCGAGCACTCGAGATAATAAGTCAAGCGCTCTACATAATAAGTCGAGCACTCGACATAATATGTCGAGAGCTTGAGATAATAAGTCGAGCGCTCGACATAATAAGTCAAGAGCTCGACATAGTAAGTGGAGCGCTCGAGATGATAAGTCGAGAGCCTGAGATAATAAGTCGAGAGCTCGACATAATAAGTCGAGAGCTCGAGATAATAAGTCGAGCGATCGACATAATAAGTCAAGAGCTCGACATAGTAAGTGGAGCGCTCGAGATGATAAGTCGAGAGCCCGAGATAATAAGTCGAGAGCTCGAGATAATAAGTCGAGCGATCGACATGATAAGTCGAGAGATCGAGATAATAAGTCGAGAGCTCGACATAGTAAGTCGAGCGCTCGAGGTAATAAGTCGAGCGCTCGAGGTAATTAGTCGAGCGCTCGACATAATAAGTCGAGCGCTCGACATAATATTATAAAGAAATACAATTTTGTGTGTCCTAAATGTACCACCGTATATTTGAAATATACATTTTGTTTTTAAAAAAAATCTTTGGGCGTACTTGCAAATTTGTGTAGCAAGACAAATTGAAATGTGTAATGCAGGGATGAAAAATGAGTAAATAAATAAAACAAGAAAAAATAAAAGACTTTAAAATAACTGCATGGCTTTTATTCCAAGCATTTATTCAATTAATTACTGTTGATGTAAATGTCATCTACCAAGTTCAATATCACCTGTACACGTATATTGACATACCTGTATACTGATACACCTGATATATACTGATAAATATAATATTGTTAAAAAACAATAAGTTACAATAGGCCCGAATTATCAAAACTTAGTTTGTACTACATGTAAACTAATGGACAAGCACGGGTTTTAAAGGGAAAAATTGCATTCAATTGTGTGTTTCATAACTGGTTCTTAACAAAACGGCTTCATATATCGGCAAGCCGTTTCCTGTATTTAATGTTTAAACATGAAATTTCAATGTGCCAAAAGATTTTTTTTTAAATTATAATATGTCTCAAAGATATGAAATTTTGAAAAATGATCAATTTTTCATACATATGCACAAGGGTTATCGACCGGAACTCGCCAGTAAATGATAAGGGGAGTTAACTGTGCATTATGAAACAGTCCCATTGCGTATCGCTATCCATCCGTGTTTAAATTTGTTCACTTCCGGACAGACTGCCTGATTATTGCATACGCCATTCGAGAAATTAAATCAAGGACTGCATTATTAAGGTCTTGCAGTTCAAGGGGATATATCTTATAGTAATTCTTCTGATTTTTATTGTTGTAATTCAACCTTGCGCCCTGTGTACGAAAAGTCTCATGACGAATCATTATGAAACTTCGCTCTGTAACTGGCAGTAGGAAAATGTCATCCGTAACCATCCTGCAAACGAAATTTATTTTTTGTTTCGCCAGCTACAAAAGTTGCTGAAAGCAAGACATGTATATTTAAGTGTATATGAAAAAGAAAGGAAATGGGGTAAATGTCAAGGAGACAACATCCCATATCCAGGTTAAAACGACCCAAAACAAAGCATCAAGGGATTACCGTACGGTCTTCAACATAGTGGGGAACCTCACACCATATAGCAAGTGTACAAGTTTCAGGCGGCGGCGTCTTTCTGAAATTAACAATGAAAAAGGAATATGGGGTAAATGTAAATGAGACTAAGTCTCTTCAAATACATGGTAGATCCAAGCGATGGAACAACGCTTTTTTCGTTGTTCTTCATCTTGAAGTCACTACGAGGCCTTCAACAATGAGCTTTGTTCATACCTCATAGTAAGTAAGCCGTAATAACTTTTAAAGTATAGCATTTATATACAAGATATTGTGAAGGTAGATTATGATTGAAGCTTCACAACATCATATTATTTAGATTACCTTAAAATTGTCTTCATGGTTCAATGAGTCTATGAAAATTGTGACATAGACTCACATATGAGTCTTTTTCTCCGGAATTGTAATTCATATACCCATTATATTTAGAGTATTGATTAACATGCCAGTCTGACACTTGTTAACAAAGGACTTTCGAGATATGAGCTCTTTTGTTCTATGATGTATATAGGAGGGAAAACTAGTACCAGACTGCATTCCTGTCGGGTTCACACATGCGCTCACTATGGAGATTACCCTACATGCGGGCACTTTTGATATAAAAACATCATGGACCTTGAGCTAGCCGGCAGTTTAGCGGCGAGCACTCCTCGACCTATCTTTCTTAATTACGTTTTGTCTATTCTTTCCTTTTCAAGATTGTGGTCTTAGAGTTAGTGGTCTACCTGTATTGGGTTTATATTTGTATGTTTATTATACTATAGGGATACGGGATAGAGAAAGGTGAGGTTTGGGTACCCATAAACCGGTTTAACCCTACCGCTGGCTGTTGCAAGTGCCGGTACCATGCCAGGCTATCCCGAGTACCTATTTTTATCTATGTTTGTCTTTTGTCATTTTATTCTTTTTCTTGTGCAGTTCCCTGGTTGATTGTGACATGTGATTGTTTTTCCTTCATTAATCTATTGACTTTGTATTTTTTAACATTCATATCCTTTTCTCAGCAATAGAAACACCTTTACTATAGTTATATCGTAGTAGGTACATGCCAGTCCGACACCTGTCAAGTAACATTGACCTTAATTTCGCGGTTCAGTGTTTTTTTAACATTGTGTTCATTTTTCAGCAATTGTGCCTTCTTTACAAGCCATCTTTGATTAATCTTAGTAGATAAATGCCAATCTGACACTTGTCAAAAAACCTTGATTTTATTTCCATAGTCCAGTGATTTTGTTATTTTTTTTTACTTCCATTTCCATTTCTCAGCATTTATAACACCTATGCTCTCCATAGTAAGTTTATTGTTACACCTTAATGTGTACACGTCAGTCTGATAACTGTCAATTAACCTTTACTGTAATTTCACGTTTCAGTGACATTGTTATTTTTTTTTACATTATGTTCATTCTTGAATAGTTCTTAATTTTAAGTGGATGATGTCAGCATAGTTAAACATATAACCCAATGGAATTAAACACCATTTTCATCATCTGCTTTGAAACTTTTGAGGCATATTTGAATAAACTGTACTGGAATTATAGGGAGGGTGGTTTACAAAGCTTGTTCATTTCCTTCTCATTCGTCTAAAACATTGCAGTCATAGCGGAACAAAATTTAACATCGGTAACATGGGAAAATCATGTTTTAGTCCCCAAAGCAAATTCAACCAATCTTTACAGAAATGTTGTATATAAGGTCATTTACAATAACAAACCTTTTTGGAAAACGATATTGCTACGTATGTTTTTATGTATCTTTTTGAATTGATTGTCGTAATATGGCTCAAACACTGATCATTTTACAGTAAACTCAAATCCCGATAGGTTAATATCCAACCGTGTACCCTAATTATGATTTTGTATATATTTTATTTTTTTCAATTTGTTTTCATAGTTTGTGTCTCTTCATGTTTACTTCGTCATCCATTTGTTGTTTACATCCATATGTTGTATCACTTCATGTTGATCTTTAACCATTTATGCTTGTATGTATTGTTCATATTGTCGTCAATATCAATTTATTTTCATAGTTGTAAAACTCAGAATGCGAACATGTACTGATTTTTATTTACTATTGCAGAATATCCATGGGAATTAAAACTAGATGGCAAAGAAGAATAAAGCGTCGGAAGATACAGTATATATATAAAGATATTAGATTTGAATATAATTTGTTAAACTTCCGAGAAAGTCGGTCGACGGCTTGGTGCGCCATCAAATATCAGGGAGATATTTTGTAGCGTCGGAAGATACAGTAAAGATATTAGATTTGAATATAATTTATTAAACTTCCGAGAAAGTCGGTCGACAGCTTGATGCGCCATCAAATATGAGGGAGATATTTTGTAACTTGCTTGAAGCACTAAAATGAAACATAAAGTGTTTTATATTCTCTAATCCAGTCTTTGAGATTTTCGAGGAGTTGAAACGTTAAATCAATTAATGTTTAGATATATAGAGAAGCTTACGGTACATGTTTTTGAAAAAACCACGAGGTCAAGTGAAAAGAAGCCAAACACGACATAAGTAGAACAACGAAAAGATATTCTACAGAAAAACGTTCTTCTCTGCCACCGAAACTTCGATTGTCGTTAGAGAATAAATTTCTTCTCTGACAAACAGAACACCAAAATATAACTGTTTTTTTTTCAGAGAATAAATTTCTTCTCTGACATCCTGAGAGAATAAATTTCTTCTCTGAAAAA
The DNA here is from genome assembly GCA_002080025.1 of Modiolus philippinarum. NCBI lineage: Eukaryota > Metazoa > Mollusca > Bivalvia > Mytilida > Modiolidae > Modiolus > Modiolus philippinarum. The sequence goes on from MJUU01070996.1 coordinate 50,086, forward strand.
CACAACATCAAAAACCTACTGAGGTTATCCGTAGAGAATAAATTTCTTCTCTGACATCCTTTGAGAAGAAATTTCTTCTGTGACAAACACAACTTCAAAAGAGTAACCGAAACTGTTATAAGAGAATAAATTTCTTCGCTGACAATCACAACATCAAACACATATTGAGATTGAAATTACAGACATCCTTAGAGAATAAATTTCTTCTCTGACAAACATATAAAAACACAACTAGTTAAATGAGAATAAAATTATTATCTGAGAATTGTGCTTACATTTAATAATAAAACTGATAAAAAGTTATCTCATTGTGTCTTCAAGAGAATAAATTTATTCTTGGTTAAGCAGGAAACGGATATAAGTGTGTAGATAATCCGTATTTAGCGTTTACAATCGAAATTAACCATTTCATATGAGATCAGGATAATAGATTTATTCTCTATTAAGTTGGAAACGGATATAAGTGTGTAGAAAACCAATATTTAGCGTTTAAAAATTCGAATATGAATTCAGGAGACTAAATTTATTCTCTGTTAAGTTGGAGGCGGATATTTAGGGCTTAAAAATTAAAATTTCCCATTTTACATGAAAATGGCAAATTCATATGGACGAAAAGGAAAGCGAAGAATTTCCTTTTTTATTTTAGAATCTCTTTAAAACAGTTTTATTTTCGCATAGTTTTCAAAAGAAATAGCGTTGCCTGCACTATTGTTATAGTAAGCACTGCTGTTTTGAATACTATTGATTTCTACGTTAATCATCAGGTGCGGGAGGCGCAGTTTTGATCTGACCGACAAGTGGGTGGTACTTATCCGACTGATCACCTGTGAAATTGTCGTCTGCTACAACGCTAAGACTTTTTTTGTTTTTTTTTTTTGGTTTTTTTTTTGGTTGTTTTTTGTTGTTTTTTTTTTTTTGTTGTTGTTTTTTTTTGTTCTTTTNATACTTTGAAACATTTTAAACAGAACTATGGTGTGAGGTTCCTCACTGTGTTTAAAATTGTACGATGACCCCCAGATGCTTTGTTTTTTGGGTCGTTTTTAACCTGGATATAAGATGTTGTCTCAATGACATTGACCCCATTTCCTTTCTTTTTCATATCTGTTAAAGTAACATTTCAAAATAGTCAACAGTTAGTATAATAATAATAATATAAATGTTGTGTTTTACATTGACTATGGAAAAAAGTAGCCAGAGTGATGGACAACAGTGCACGTGCACCATTGTCCATTACCCTGGATACTATTTATGTAATAATGTTGTGTTTAACATTGACTTTGGGAAAATAGTAGCCAGGTGGGTGGTGCTTACTGTGTAATCAAGATCATCATTTGAAATTACAAAAAGAAAAGATGCTTTGCTTTGGGGTCGTTTTAATCTTGATATGGGATGTTGTCTGCTTGACATTGACCGGTCGCATTTCAACTGCGCGAATTAGGGGATTAAAATATCTTTCAACTGTGCGAGCAAAGTACCTTACAACTGCGCGAGTTTTTACATGAATTGTTCAAGGGACAATTTATTTTGTATGAGTTGATTGAAAACAAATTTCCTAATAATTTTATTAACAATGAAATTGAAGTGCATGGTTTACGATAATGCGACAGAATATAAGTTCAGCCATAAAATTTATTCCAAAGGAAAAGATATTACATAATTATTTTTTCCAATGGAACAAATATATTTGTTTCTTACAGAATAAATGCATATAATTTTTGTTTTCAAAGGAAGTAATTTTATGCAAATGTGATAATATTGGTTCCAATTGAACTTTTGACAGGATGAACAAAATAGGCTCACAGTAAAACAGTACACTATTTTAGCTATCTCAGGGTTAACGGAACTTACTATTCGATTAGTAATATCACGAAGCCATTGGATTTAAATACGAGCCCGAATAATAAAATATAGAGAAGACAACCCTGTGCAGTTACATTGAGTTTATAATCTTTCAATATAACTATATTCTATAGTGATTAGCAATCGGTTAATTACCAACACGAGGTAAAAATTATCACCCGAGACAACGTCGAGGGTGATATTTTTTACCGAGTGTGTTAATCGGACTAACACCTTCATCCAAGGGCATTATGATTTTTATTGCACTAAATGCTTAATGTGTATTGTGTCTATAATTATGATAATAATAATTTTTGTTTATGTGGCATCAAAACACATTATTATACTTCATGCAAATTTCTTACATTATCCGTTTATTTCATTGGATAATAGTCATTTGTTAAATTTCACTAACGTTTCATTAGCCACGCCCATCCTTAGCAACATGTGTTAATGATTAGCAACGGGTGTTAATGTTAAAATTAACATCCGCTCCGATCGATGACGTCATCGATGTATACAGATTCTTATTTTCTCGTCACTTTTGTTGTTGACAACAACGTTTGTGCAAATGAAAAAAATGACGATTATCCAATGTAATAGATGGATAATGTAAGAAATTTGCATAAAGTATAATTCTATCATGTCGTTTCATTTCATTTATGTACTGTTTACATTACATTAATCTAAATAAATCCGGATAAAAATCCTACTTCCATCTCCCCGCGATGAGGGGGAATCAGAAGATATTGATACTCATTTATATCAGATATTCCTTGAAAAAATGTCTACCAACACTTGCTGGCTGGAGGTAGAGGTTACCTCCATTTTCAAAAAGTAATAAAATTACAGATTAATTACATTTAAATTACAAGTAGAAAACTCGCGCAAATGAAATGTGTTTCGTGCAATTGAAAGATTATTTTCGTGCAATTGAAAGATTATTTTCGTGCAATTGAAAGGCCGATTCGGGCAAATGAAATGCACCGGTTTAACCACATTTCCTTTCTTTTTCATATTATCCATCATCCTGACTATTATTTTCGCATAGTCAATGTAAAACACAACATTATTATATAATTAGTAAAGCTCATTGTTGAAGGCATTATGGTGAGTTCAAGATGAAAAAAAATAATAAAGGCGTTGTTCCATTGCTCATATTCACCATATTTTTAGAGACTTTCTCTCATTTGCATTTACTCCATACCCCTTCATTTGTACAGTTATCTCATCTGAACACATTTCGAAATAACTACAGAAATTTCTAGAAAATTATTTTGTAATAATTTTAAAGCCAATTACAATTCAATGGTATTACATGTAAAAAGGCAAATGAATAAAAGATGCGTTAATTATGAAATAAAACTGAGAGACTTGGCAAAATCGAGAAAGAAGAAAAAACAAAGACATGAAAAATCCACAGGAAATATGGAAATAAAATCACAATACAAAGCAATGAAAACCAAAATAATTACATGTAGCATGCCCCTCAAAAATGGGTGTTAAGTTAGAGGCCAACCACAAATATCTTTTATTCTTTTAATACAATGTATGATGTTTCTTAATTGAACATTCTGAAAAAAAAATCATTTTGTAATGTGAATTTTTGTCACGCAAGCGCTGTGCTGTGCTAAATGATAAAGCTTAAGACATTGTTCATAGTACGTCTCTCATGCAAACAAAATAGTCATAAGACAGAACTTGATGGTAATTAAATATAATATGAAATTGCATACAGAGCTAAATATACGACGAAAATGTCAATGAAAAAATACATGTAGTCAACTCTCCATTTATACCAAAGTTGTACACATGATCCTCAGCTTCTTAAAGAGACAACGGAATTAAATCGGACAATAAACTTCATTTTAATGCACAGTAAAACTAGGGATATTTGCTTTTCATGACATTCAAGAAAAGATCAAAGATCAGAAATCAGTAAATTTATTTTTTTTATTAAATTTTAACATGTTTTTGCAATTTTATTAATTACTGAGTATGTGCATTTCGTTTCAAATTTCCATAAAAATCGAATTAAATATTGAATGGGGAGGACGTATGTTTACGTTTGTTAAACTTTTTATTGAATTACACAAGACAGTTGTTCATTAAAAGCATTTAATCTTATAAAAAAAATATGTGATATTTCAATTTTGTATTTAATTGTTTTCTTGCTGTTTCCTTTTGATCAATTAATTTTAGATTTATTGAATCAACCCAGAAAAACTAAATAAGAACAGAAGCATTTTATCTCAATAGATGTGTTTGATTTTTTCAATTTTGCAAGGGTTGACATTAAGTCGATCAATTATGTTCAATATTACTTTCTAATTGATTAATAAATTTTATTTAAAACATGGAGGTTACAAAAAAATGCTTTGATTTAAAACATTGATGTAACGTGAGCCCTGCAGTCAGAATTTACCTTCAATCCAAATTTTACTGATTGTTCCTAATTGCCTATAAAAATCTCACTTAACAAGAATTGTTTGACTTAAAGATATTCATAAATGTATTGCTCTAAATTATGATCATTATTAATTAATGTAAGGGAACCACATTTTGGCCAATTATTTTATTTTCCTTAGCAAAGTATTACAATCCGCTCCTCTCCTATTCACTATTGGCGTACCAATCTGGATTTCTGAAGCCTCAAATTGATGCTTTGATTGATTGCAGTTAAGCATAGCAGTATCCAATCACACTGTTAAATGCATGTTTTAAAAAAATTATATCATAATAATAAAACTTTTGTAAAGTGTGTGTTTTTTTGTGTGTAAAATTCCAATCATCATTTCTTTACTTTGAGGCTTCTTTTCCTTTGAGATCAATATTTTTGGGATCGTCACATTATGAGATGTCGTAATAGACTGACCATATATAGACAATCATTAGAAAAAAAAGATGTGTCTTTTGATTCCATTGGCTTGCATACAAAGCTTTTTTTATTGGTTCATTATAATTGAAAATAAGATGTTGAAGAAAACCCTTCTCTGCGTTAATTTATTTTAATGCTTTATTTATATATGGAGGATTGCTAACAGCCCGAAGGCCACGAGTAGCTCTCCTCAACAGAAGTAACAAGACATATATACAATACAAGACAATACAAGATACATACAAGACATATACATGTATACAATACAAGACAAGAACAATTAAGACATAAATACAATATAAATTTTTTTTGTCATATAAGAAGTATGGCTGTACTTTATAAGCTAGAACGTTAGAACCGTTTGCATTTTATCAAAAATTCATATACATAATTAAATATTGTACAATTCTGAGAAGCAGATAAATCTTTACTCCCATATAGCAGTATATTGGTGACATAATCCTTACAATAGCATACGAATATATCAAACTTAACATTCGGACACAGTAATTTTTCTACATTATTAAATAGCTCCCTTCTTATTAGATCATAGTACGGACAACAGAGAAAGAAGTGATCAACAGTTTCAATTGCACCAAGGTTACAACCATTGCAGCTTCGACTTGGTATTAAATTATACTTGAACAAATGGTCGTTTAGTCCACTTATCCTAAACGGAGACGGGTATGATAAATTTTCCCAAAACTGATACCTAAAGAAAAGTATTTGGGTGAATCATCATATAAAAACGTTTCAAACAATTTTGTCTTGAACGTTTTTACTGAATCAGAAGTTTTTATATCTTCAGATATAGCATTCCAGTCTTTTATTGTGGCGGGAAAGAAAGAAAATGAATATGTTGACGTCCTAGAAGCTTGAGGAATAATATGAAAAGCTCTCCTAAAATTATGATTTTCAGTATTGTGACTAATTAATGGATATGCTTCTTGCAAATATTTTGGACAATTACAATTTTTTATTTTGTAAAGCAATGTCAGACGATTTACCTTTCTACGGTCTTTAATTAGATTTAATTCTTTTAACAGATTTTCTTGTTTAGTAATCTTGAAAGCACCCGTAATTAGTGTAAACTTAATTTTATTGAAAATTAAGTTTGAATACAAAACATGTATTTAAACAGTAATTACACAATCAGGATTGGAAAACAAGTGACAAGTCACTTTTACAAATTCCGTTCCCTAAAAATGAAAAGAATAAATTAAAAGGTCAATTGAAATTAAAGAGACTACCGATACACCTACTTCAGCTTCGTATTTAGATCTTTTAATTTACATTGACGAAAAGGGACGTTTGAAATCTAAGCTGTATGACAAATGTGATGATTTTAACTTCCCAATTTATATTTCTGAGCAGCAATATACCTGCCTCTCCAGCCTATGGAGTGTACATTTCACAGTTGATTCGTTACTGTCGGGCATGCAGTTTATACAGTGACTTTTTAGTTAGAGCAAAAACACTGTCCCAAAAGCTGCTTAGTCAGGGATTTGTTCAGCCTTTGTTACTTTCATCCCTTCAGAAATTCTATGGCCGTCACCATGACATCATTGACAGATATGACGTGT
>MJUU01070996.1:63252-84535 GCA_002080025.1 Modiolus philippinarum
GTCGGTCAACATACTATAAAAAGTCTAGATAAATATAACATTAACTGAAAATGAAATGAATAAATCAAGCAAACTAACAACAGTACTGGATAAATGTTGGCAAGTTAATATTTATTAAGATTATTTAGATTCATACAGTCACTCATAGACATATCCTCACTGGAACCTAGGAGGCGGTTGCATTATGTCCATCGGAGCACCATAAATAGGCCCATGCTGTTGGGAATAGGATTCTGCATAAATGTTGGCTGAAACTGTGGCACTGGGAAGTTGGGTCCAGGAGAACGAGTGATGAAGCCTGACGGCATAGATGGTTGGTATTGTTGATTAGAATGATCAGGTTTATTAGGATTGTCCTGGACTATATTGTTAAACTCACATTCCGTTGTAATCACGTGTTTGACATCGTTATTGTCAATAATATAAATTTTGCCGTCCCAGACAGATGTTTTCTTTATACGAACAGCTGTGCGAGCTAAGTAAGCTACTTTTCCTCTAGCTTTGGTGAGGTCTTGGCTAATTCCAACGCCCCGTAACTCATTAACTTTGTTTATATTTTTTGTAGCTTTGAGTAGCTCTGTACGTTTACGAGCATGAGTGAAACGGGCTATAATTTTTTGTGACCTCTTTCAGTTGGAAGGCGGTGTGAAACGCAGATATCGTTTGGCTCTAGATCTACATTAAGTTTGCTAGCAATATCACATAAAATTTTGGTAGTGTCTTCATCCTTGGTCTTGGGTATGCCACTCACTCGGACACAACTTTTCCGGCTATGCTGCTCTAAATCGTCATTTTTTTGTCGAATCTTGCTGGCAGTTCGTTAATAGATTTTTTCAAATTGAAATTTTCAAATTTTAGTTTATCAATTTCGTTGAACAATGGGGCAGTTATGTGATTCACGTACAGTTGAAGCTCCGATTTCAGCTCTCTTCTGAGGTCGTCGAGCATAATTGTTTTTACCACAGATGCAAGACGTTGCACATCGTTGTCAGTAAATAAGGATTGTTGCGGCTGTAGTTGAGGTTGAGGTTGAGAGACTGTAGGAAGTGATAAATCATTCGAGGATTTTTGTTGTGGTTGAAGGTTAGGGTTATCTTCACTCATGGTGGCACTTCCAATGTCAATGTCGTAGAATAACTTTTTTCGTAAAGGTTTATCTGAATATAGTTGGCTGGGGGATGGTTCAGATGAATGACGGCGACGTTTTGATCCACAATTTGTGAATATTGACATTGTCTATGAACATTAACATGATGGTCTACTAAGGTGTATTCGATATTCGATATATGCATGTAAACAAACAAACAGGGTCACGCACTTACTTTGTTGTAGAGTAGATAATAAAAGCAACACACTGCTTATGAAAAGTTAAATTGGTCATATATAAATGCCTTCTTTGTTTTCTTTTAAACACATTTTGACCACTGAACCGACTCCTGAGTGTCAAAGAACTCCTTCTACATACCCAGAAAAATCGTGACAAAGAAAAACACCTCCATTGCCACCTGGCGCCACCCGTAATTAATATCAGAGCTCGCCGTTGTACTTTTTCAAAAAGATTAGAATCAGAATTATTGCAGCTGTTATATATAACGTCACCATAATCTAAAATTGGTCTAATCATAGATTTATATAAAGTTTCTAAGCAAATACGTGGTAAAAATCTCTTCATACGAGTCATCACATCCAGACGACGATTTCATTTTTTACATATTTCTAAAATATGAGTCCATGACAGGTTGTTTGACAACCATAATCCTAAATGTTTATGAGTAACTGATTCCTCTAATTTAATATTGTTTAGATACAGAGGTGGGTATGTTTTTTCCTTTACTTTTTTCGAAAATATCATATATTTAGTTTTATTTGCATTAAAGTTGACTCTCCATTGCTTCGCCCAAATGGCAAGCCTTTCAAGGTCAGCATTTAAAGTTGTTATATCACGATCATGGACAAGTGTTCGAAGCAATGATGTGTCATCTGCAAATAGTTTAATATTACTTTCTATGCCAATATTAATATTGTTCAAATATATCAAAAATAAAAGAGGTCCTAGAAGGGATCCTTGTGGCACACCTGCACCTATATATTTAGAACAAGAATTTTTACCGTTGATCACTACTTTCTGAGACCTACAAGATAGATAACTTTGAAACCAATCTAAAACTGAACCACTTGCACCAAGTTGTTTAATTTTAAAAACCAGACCCTCATGCCAAACTTTGTCGAATGCTTTCGAAACGTCTAAAAATACAGCACAAACACCCCTGCCTTCTTCTATTGATTTATGAATTGTGTGAGTGATATCAACTAGTAAATTAATGGTAGAATCATTACGCTTAAAACCACTATTGTTTTCAATAAGTAAATTATTTTCTTCACAATGATTATACAAATACTTGTACACTATTTTTTCAAGACATTTGGAGACTGACGATAGTAAGGCTATAGGTCTGTAATTGGTAATAATTTGTTTATCATCACTTTTATACACAGGAAAAATGTTAGAAACTTTCCACTTTGAGGGAAACACACCTTTAGCTAAAGAATAATTGGATATTTTGGTAAAAGGTTTACTAAGAGAATGAGCACATCGATGTAAGATTGTTTAAGCCATCAGAACCGGATGACTTATGAATATTTATTGACTGAAACATTTTTAAGACTTCTGACTCATTTACTTCCATATTCTCGAGTTTGTTTTGACAGAACAACTGAAAAGGAGGCAGAGAACTTGTGTAATTTGGGTCTAACTGCATATGAGAAGCAAATAAATTGTTGAACAATTCTGCTTTTTCTACATCGTCACTCACATTTGAACCGTTATTGGATATTGGGGGTATATTTCTTTGAGATTTTGAACCCAATATAATTTTACTAAGGGACCAGAATTTTTTCACTTAAAGGTTTGGGTCTGAAAGTTTTTCAACAATGTTATTTTGATATCGTTTCATGGCATTACGTTTGAGTCTGTGTGCCTCTCGTCTAGAAATAATATAAGAAAGTTTATTTGTATCGGATGGATTTTTCTTCAACTTTTTAAAATCTCTATCCCGAATCCGAAACGTCTTACGTACTTCATTTGACATCCAGGGTTTGTCCTGTGGTCTTATTACAACAGTTTTATGGGGAATTTAGTCGTGAAGTATTAGAGAAATTATGTCATATGTGTAAGAAACTATATCATTTACATCATCATAAATTTCAAAAGCAGTTGGAAAGGGTGCGTTAAAAAGAGCCTCATTAATGGCGTTGAAGTCGGCCGTTTTATAGTCCCACACTTCCCGGCTATTAGCCCTTGGTTTTGGAATAGTAATATCAAATTCAGTAATGTAGAAGGGAGAATCACACAAAATTAGATCTAACAGAGATGAACTCGACTCGGTATATAGTGTAGGTCCATTAATTAACTGAATAAAATTATTTGACTCACTTAAAGTAAACAGATTTTTTCCCATTTCACTTTGGGGATGATCATCAAACCAGTTTTGGCATTTATCGTTAAAATCACCAAATATCAATATTGCATCTGGCAGCAATTGTTTCACCGAGTCTAAAGATTCTCTGCGTTCTGTTGTATCCACGTCAGGCAACTGGAACTGAAAGAATTTACAGAAAGCTAAAAAGAAGCAACTAAGATTTAAATATTTTGTAAAAATTGGTTTATTTAAATCGTATCACTATTTTATGTTTTAGTTGAAATTGATTGTCTTGTTTATTTTAAAATTGTATGTTTATCTTCTAAAATTAAGGCAGATCTACCAAGGATGAAGAGAAAAGGGGTGGACACTTTGCAAGCGAAGATTGCAGTACCAATAAAAGATGAAAATGTTACAAATTATTGGTCAGATACTAATAACAACAGGTGAAGCAGGAACTCCAAGAACGCATGTTCAAGTTTGTTTTAAGAATTTGACCTCAATATTACAGAATTTGAGAATTTAAACCAACCTTTTGATAATGTTAAATGTCGTTTAAAAAATAAAAACCAACAAATTGTAAATGCGTTTTATTGTAGAAAAACACAAGACAATTAGCATCTTTTTTTCTGAAAATTCTTAGTTGTTTATTTATGATAAAATTAAGTCAGAAATTAAACTAGAACATTAGTTATTAGAAATATCAAATTTGAAAACTAGACAGCTTTACTTAACTAAATTTCGGGTTAGTGACCGCGATGTAGAAATAGAAATTGGAGGATATCATTTTTTGCTTAATCGAACCAAGAATAAATCTGCTAGAAATGACTTATTTTCATCAATAAATATTATGTACCCAGATTTTATTCAAAAGTTTATTAAAAGTCATACATTGTGAAATAAAGTTATTCACAGCTAGAAATTAATGCTTAGAATCAGACACGCTTAACTTATAAATAATTTTGGAAATTTTACATATTCATTTAATCATTTTGAAATTTGTTTTAATTTATTGAGTGGCTGATCTTGAATAAAATCTGGGTACATAATATTTATTGATGAAAATAAGTCATTTCTAGCATATTTATTTTTGGTACAATTTAGCAAAAAATGATATCCTCCAATTTCTTTTTCTAAATTGTGCCGGTCACTAACCCGAAATTTAGTTAAGTAAAGCTGTCTAGTTTTAAAATTTGATATTTCTAATAACTAATGTTCTAGTTTAATTTCTGACTTAATTTTGCCATAAATAAACAACTAAGAATTTTCAGAAAAAGATGCTAATTTGTCTAGTGTTTTACTACAATAAAACGCATTTACAATTTGTTGGTTTTTAGTTTTTAAACGACATTTTGTTACCCAAACCCCCCTTTATGTTGTTTTAAGTATAAAAGTAGAGAGTTGGAAATACAAATATAGTCAACGAATTTACTTATCTTAGTGTTGTCTTTAGTAAGACTGGAAATTTTTCACAAGCTAAACAAGAACAAATCAACAAAGCAACACGTGCTATGTACGAAATTTTAAAAAAGGGAAGATTACATAATCTCTCTATTGAATGTGAGCTTGATCTCTTTGATAAAATTGTTCAACCGATTCTGCTTTATGGATGTGAAGTTTGGGGCTTTGGAAACAATTCAGTTATTAAAAAGGTTCATACAAAATTTTGTAAACTTTGACTTCATTTAAAAAAGTCCACTCGATCCAGATTTTATGATTTATGGCGAGCTTGGTCGATATCCACTTGAAATAAATATAGAATTACGTATACTAAGTTACTGGATAAGATAGTTACATGGAAGCAGCAAAAACTCCCTGCAGTTCTGTACAGTTTTGCATTATATAATTATGGACATATTATTCCATCGCTAAATAATGTAAAAGATATTTGGATAAAAGTGGTTTATCATATGTCTGGGACACACAACATATAGTAAGCGATGTATGGTTGCGTTCTTTTGTAAAACAAAATTGTATTGATCAGTTTCAGCAAAAATGGAATAATGTTGTGCAAGAATCGACAAATTCATTGAATTACAAAATATTCAAAGAAAATATAGAATTGGAGAAATATTTTTTGATGAATTTAGATTACCAAAACATTATTACTTTTTGTAGATTCCAAACAGTTAATCATAAATTACCAACTGAATCTGGAAGATGGCGAAATGTTGCAAGGGAACATAGGAAATGTATTTTTGTTCATATAATAGTGGGGATATTGGGGATGAATACCATTTTATATTTACTTGTAACTTTTTTCGTTAATGAAAGGAAAACTTTTATAAGACCAAAATTTAGAATCCGTCCCAATTGTATAAAGTTCAAGGAATTAATGAGTAGTAAAAACACATCTTATATTAACAATTTGTGTAAATTTATTGGGATTTTGATAAAGGTGTAGTCTCTCCTGGGTAAAGTGACAAGTGGTTCTAATTTAAAGAAACTTACCTCTGCCAAATTTCATTTATTTGTTTATATTTGTGTAGTTATTTTTGTTGAAACTTACCTCTGTCATCTTTTGTTATATATATTTTGTGTAACTTTGTATAATATTGTATGTATCTCTATCCCATTGTATTATGGTTTACTGAGAAATAAAGATATTCCGTTAAGCTTTAGCATTAGCTTTGAACACGCTGATTAACAATGGGGCGGATTCATGACTAAATGGGGTGACATAAAAGTATACAATGGGGCGGATTTCAAATGAATCAAAGGGGCAGATATAACACGTAATTTGATAATATTGTCAAGTATTTAATTAAATTTATATAAAATAACAAAAAATACAGCCACTTGTCCAGTATTAAATCAATGTTAAAATAACCTTGGAACTATAGCACATTCATATTTGTGTCTGTTTCAGAAGTAAATTTTAAAATTCAAAGCATGTTGTTTCGTTGTTCTTCAGTTTGTTGCCCATAATTGAATCATTTTTTATTATTACAGAAAAATACATTTTATTTTTTTACATATATGAAAGGGAAATGCTAGAATATAAAGAGAAAACATTGCATAGTTTTGAGGTAATGATAAAAAGAGGCTTTTTGCCCTCATATGTGATCCTGGCTCCTTAGGCATTGTCTAACATTTTGCCTCAATATCATAGCAAATTTTGTACAATTATCACCAGTAAGTACATGAACTCTAATTAAAAGTTGTTTTAATAAACAGGTAAACTTGAAGAAATATCAGCCGCCCCATTGTAAACTTTATTTCTGCCCCATTGTATACTTTATTTTTTGACAAAATCCGCCCCAATGTATGATGGCCTTTGAACAATTACTTATTGAATCTAAAATTCCTGTTAATATTAATATCCTGATTTACAGTTAATTGCACCATTCCCCAAGCAGATTATAAATTCACGATTGAGGAAATACGCTTGCAATGCATATCCTTATAATAATTGAAATGCACAATATTTTACATGTCGGAAATTCTGATTATAAAATAATTAGCTATTGATTCCTAATGGATTATTTTAGGAATATTTAAGATATTTGAAATGCATCGTATGTAATGACACAAATAATTATCCTTGTATAATAATTTCCTCAGAAAAATGTGTCGACAATAATGATCTGAAATTCTGTCCTGTATGCAGGGGGAATGCTAATTTGTTACCTATTCTTTTAACTATTGTCGCTGAATTTGAAAATACATTACAATATTGACTTAAAAATAAAAATGGAAGCCGGGACCGGATATATCAAATGAAATTTCGGATTTTATAACAACAACCATATTAAACCTTTGAAGATTAACATTCATTCATTATCCACATACCCATAACAAACAACCAGACACTAAAAAAAAGCCAAAAACCATGTTACATAAGTCATGTTACGGCAGGTTAAGATCCAACCTTATATAACGGTTTTCAATTGAATATTCCACGCATGCATTGGGCATTTAATTGTCATCAGTAAACTGCCGTGAAACGTATTACTGAATGCGGAAAAATTAGGGAAATAATATGGAATTTCCATGGTCCAAATATTAAGTTCTGTGTTGATCCACTGTTGAAACGTCAGCGGGACGACCTCGGAGAAATATGTTTCCCTTGGATAAAAAATAATGGTTCAACTGTTGTCCCCCGTATCCATCGAAATAGCTACATATTTGTTAAATATTTTCAATTGGTAAGAACATAATACCATGGCCACATTCATGTATATTGTGTGAAGTGTAACAAAACGCATATCAAACACTGCTGATATTGACTGTTGCTAAAAGAACTCAAAATGTAATTTCTTGTTCCTAGTACAAAAAAAAACAACAAAAAACAAAAAAAAACAAAAACAAAAACAAAAAAGATCATTTGGAGCTTTCATTGTTGTATTTGTAACCAATACAAATTTAAAATTTCAAAGGGGAGTTTGATTTTGGCACATTGAAGTAAAATCGGTAGATTTTCCTTATTTTAATAGATATGAAAGATAAATGGCCATTTTAATTCAGATGTTTACTTAATAAAAAAGTTTGCTTCATTTTCTTGTTTTTATCTAGTTCAGAGTGTAGGCAAAATGTATGAAAAACAACTTTTGGAAACTGTAGGAAATACACGTATGAACATGCTTGTAAAGAAAAAAAAAATAATACTTGGATATTTAAAAAGAATACATACTGAAAACTACAGTAATGGAAAAAAAGTAGAACCAATTACATGAAATGTGTATCAATACACAACTTCCGAGTTCTGGTATTTGCCTTCACAAGCTGTTGTTTGTCTGCCCTACGTCACAATCATGACCAAGACTTTCTTTCAAAAAACATAATTTGATGGCGTTTTAGGCAATGTGACGTGATGTTTTCTATACTGTGACGTATTAAGCAGTGGTTTGGTAAATCATGACACCAAAGCTCAGATATGGTCTATTAAATTAATAATACAGCAATCGTAGCCTTTGTATTAGGTCAATGCGATGTTTTATTAATTGACTTAAGCGTATTTGACTTAATATGTTTAAAACTGTCATTTCAGTGCAAATGACAAAAGTATGCTAATTTGAAGTAAACTAGGCCAAAATGGATTTTTCCATAACTCCTCTTGATTTATGAAACCATTAAAATATGCAAGTAGTGCGTAAAATTGTCGTCTGCTGCCGTGCTTTGACAGGACGCAAAGTCCTTTAAAATAAAAAGTAAAGAAATACTGGAAAGCAATTGATATCATAAACTGAAATAAAGTCAATTTATAAAGGTATCATTGTGTAATGTTTTTATATTGGCAAAGTCGTAGATCCTCGGTAAGTCACATTGCTCTTCGGCTTGCGCCTCAGGCAAATATGGCTTTCCTCGGATGCCAATATGAAAAACATTACGCAACAACACTATAATATCGATCACACAATGTATATCGACCTCCCGCTGAAGTTTAAGTTGGCTTAAACGTTGTGCAAAGGCCATGGGTCAATACAACAAAATATCGATCTAAGAGATGCGTTGCACGGCATAAAAGCCAATTCATACCAATTGATACCTCATTGAGCAAAAATAAATCAACATTTAAGCCAAAAAAATCCGCATTTGAGTCCAAAAAGAAACCAATCATTTGAGCCTGTTTTGTTGCACAAAAAATAACTATAGTTGTTTTAGAACAACTATAAAAGTCAATGAGATAAAAGTTTTCATCAAGAACGGACCTGTTACTTTTTAATTTGTTTTCATTCTGCGTAAAACTGAACAGCCCAATTTTTTTACCAGTTTGAAATAATATCAAGGTCATTCTTTAATGAAATTGTTGCTTCCTTAAGATTGTTGTGAACATCAAAATGTGAAGTATTGTCCACAAATAACCGAATATTATTATTAATCTTGTAAACTATATCATTTATATATGCTAGAAATAGAAAACGACCAAAGAACAGAACCTTACGGAACACCTGCATAAATACATTTCTCCAAAGTTTCATTTGACAAAGATGAAATCTTTCTTATCACAGGCCACTCATGTCCTCCTTGAATATCCACACAAAAGATAAGAATCAAGACCTGCCAAACCTATATTGGGTACCAAAATTACATAAAATTCCATTTAAGGAAAGATACATAGCAGGATCTTCATCTTCCTGAAGTACTGAATTGTCTGTTGAAGTAAGTAGATTGTGTATGCAGTCAAAGACAGGCATAAAGCATGCTGTGAATTTCTTCATGCCCGAAGTGACATAAATAACATGTGTTTACTTAAAAATTCGAAGGATTTATTGGAAGATCTTAAATCCTGTTCGTTTTTCTCAAATACATTCTCTCAAAACATTTGATTTTTCACACTTTATACCACGCTCTATCAAAATCACGAATCACGAATCAAAGCTGTCATTCAAAAGTCTTTGCGATTGAAAAAATGTTGTATTAGGTTATAAATCCACATTGTTTTTTTCAAAAGCTATTTTAAAAGGAAAAGTATACTACGATGGAAAACAGGTGTGTAATATGCTTGATTTTCTAATTGATAATATATTTGTCACATTTGGAGGTGCTATTTTTCAACAGAAGTTGGCATACCAGTGGTCTTTAATTGTGCTACTCTTCTCGCAGACTTGTTCTTATATTCTTATGACAATGATTTTTTTTTTCAGGAACACGTAAAGGATCATACATGTAACATAAAAGATACCAGATCGTTCTTAATGTTGTTTCCACCAATAACGCATCTTTTGCTAAATGGATCCCAACAATATATCTGTCAGAACTAGAGATAAAGAAAACGTCAAAACTACAAGATCTACATATGTTTTGGACTTATATCTCGAATTTGACAAAATTTGTCATCTTAGTAGTACAATTTACGACCAAAGGTACGATTCTAATTTCAAAATTATTAATTTCCATAACATGGACAGTAATATTCCTGCTTCTGCTAACGGAGTGCATATTTCATAATTGATTCGTTACGCAACAGCTAGCACAAATTATAAAAAAAATCTTTCTCATTAGACATAGTTATTTCAATGGCCTGCTTTTTAATCAAGGCTTCAAAAATTTCTATCTCGTGCTATCATTAAAAAATGCTTAAATAGATATCAGTCCCTTGTAGAAAAAATTGAATTTTCGGTCCGATCTCTGATTCAAGATTCTTTTTTTACTTGGACGATGATTTCTGTTCAAAAGCAATATATATTGAGTCGCTACCGGACACTACTGCAATGGAAGGGGAGGCTTGGCATAAGACAAAGAAATAGACACAACTTTCAATATTCCAGGACTAATGCCATCTGCACCAGTAGGTTTAGTAACATGTATTAACTGTATTTGATCTAATACCTCCCACGCAGAAATTTCAAATGTATTTAAATGATATTGAGGTGGTCCAACAAAATTTGGAGCTTCGAGGTTCATCTACTATTACCGATATACCTGCAATATGACAGATCAAAACATCAGCTTTATCTATAGGAGAGGTGGTGTTAAATTGCCCATCATTTTCAAAAAGTAGGAAACGTCCTAACTTTTTGTACATTTTAGAGACAGATTATACCACAAAGACTATTATGACTAAGTTTGGTTTCAGAGGAGATCATAGAATGAAAAATGAACGACTGACAACGGACGCAAAGTGATGGCAAAAGCACACTCTTGCATAGCCAGATAATCTTAAAATGTAACACCAGCTATATAAGAATATATTTCATTGGTAAAATCGCAGTATTTTTTAATATGATTCTATTTTCATATGTTGCCTGTGCTGACGTGTTTAATGTCCATCTTAATTAATATCGTATTGGTTGTAGTCTAGAATTTCGTATTACCCGATTAGCAGTACAATTACTTGGTTATAAAATCAGGATTTGTTAATGGCTCCCAAATTAGTTCTTTTCACTGTATAACGTAGAAATGCATGGTAAATTAAATATGAGTATAAAGTAATATTTTCTCTTGGAACTGGCCTTGATTAAATAGCAATTTTATTAACAAAGTGATTTATTACACGGTAATATGGGGAAATTATTTTCATTACTTATAACATCAAGTTTATTAAATAGTTAAGTGATCTAAATGATCAATAACTGAATCAAACAAATTAAGTCTGTAATACCATTATACAGAGAATTTCGGTTGAAGATTCAGTTAGCTTTTTTAAAAAAATCACATTTGCCATCAATAAGAAAAACACTGATTGGATAGAAATAAAGACACAAAGATCAACAAAAAAGCGTTGTTTCTTTGCTTGATTGCTGGGTTCTACTATAAATTAGTAGAGACTAACTCCCGCGTGCATTAACTCCATATCATTTCATTGTTTGAACAAAAATATTTGCATTTCAAATACAAAATCAATACTTAAATACTAAGCATCTTTGTATTGTTTGACAAACTGTACCTACCTTGAATTCTGGTACGCTTTTAATATAAAAACCACTACATTTCCAGTCATTCGTTGGTCCATTCTTTATTTTGTCACTTCTACCGGAAAGATCAATTCAAAATACATATTATATATTATGAAGGCTTTACAGAATTTATACCCTTATATTGTCAATCCGGTCATCCATTATATTTTCTGCCCGAATAGATTCGGGTGCGATAGCAAAATGTAGTGAAAAATCATGCTAGACTCTTACTTCCGGTTTGACTTGTACAAGTGTATGGATTCAAATATCTCGGCTTGAGAATATATGAATCTAACATCGGTGAAAAGGCAAGATCAAGAAATCCCAGACACCCTAGGGTAAGATTTCAATATTTCTCTGACGAGGCTTGCACTTAAGAGACATGAGCTGTCGAAATGTCCATAAACAGGTATCAAAGTCACAGAATCTTCAATATTTTGTTATCCTATTTTAAATGAAATATTAATAAGAAACAAAATTTAAGTAAGTAAGTTATTCCGAGCATTTTCAGTGCTGTAATCAATTAGTATGCTATTGTTTGGCACCAACCTATTGTCAGTGCGCTTCTTTTTTTGTCCATGTTTTCCCTTTTCTATTGGAGGGATTGAAATGTAGGCTGGTATTTAGCTAGCCCCTACATAATAATTTGGATATAAATCTATGTGCCATTGACTGCACTTTCTTTGAGACGAGATGATGGCTCAAATACAAAATAAAGTTGGTACAATTTTAATCAAATTTGTGAGTTTAATACAGTCTTACACCATTGAAAGAACAAGATCGAGAAATCTCTGATACCCAAGGATAAGATTCAATATTTCTCTGACGAGGCTTGCCGAGTCAGAGAACCATTGAAATCATACCCGAGGGTGTCTGAGATCTCTAAATCTTGCATTTTATCGGTGTTTGAGTGTTTTTCTCAGTTACAAGCAAAATACCAGTTTCTGTACAATCAGATTCTAGATGGCGTCCGCAATGTCTAAGCAACTAACTGTGACGTCGATAACGTCATAATGTATTTCCATAATGAAATTCTTATCTCACCCGTGGGTTGAGACTATATGAATCTAACACCGGTGAAAAGGTAAGATCAAGAAATCTCAGACACCCAAGGGTAAGAGTTCAATATTTCTCTGACGAGGCTTGCCGAGTCAGATAACCATTGAAANACTTTTGCTATCATAAACAACGATTTATTCACCACCAAGCCGTACTTGACATCCGACATTCCTAAGCGACGCCAGTGTCGTTAGAATACGTTGCTTGGCAATATCTGTCTTGTACCGGGGGGTACAAGACAAGTAAATCGCACACGGCTAATGTCTAAAAAGTGAGAAAATATGAATCTAACACGGGTGGGTGTGCGAGACAAAGAAATCTCACACACCTAAGGACAAGATTAAGGTTGTCTCTGACGAGGTTTCGCCGAGTCATAGGCTACCTAATCTTGCCCGAGGGTGTGTGAGTGTCTCGCGCACACACCCGTGTTTGATTTGTTTTCTCATCCTGCCAACACAAACGGGCAGTTGTTCATTTTGACATTGGACATAATGTTTCGTACTATCTAGCATTACATTAGATTTCTGTTGACACTATATAATTCCAAACATATCACATTACACAATTATTTTCTTGGCTTATTCCGGATTTTCAGTTGTGTTTAATATACACTGAAATCATTGATCTGAAATTTGACCTTTCTGACTTTTGTTTACTTACGACAGTTACGTCCCCTTTATATGACGTCATTAGATTCGAGCGGGATTTTTTTTATGTTGAGTATTACGTTATTTTCAGAATTATCTGGCACATATAATAGGTGTCAAGAGTTAAAGACACAGTTTTATAAGTCGAAGTTGTTGGAAAATGTGTTTATCTTAAAAGAAAAAAAACAAGAAGACAAGTGCAATTTAAATGTCAAGCGGACAAAGAAACCACAGAAAAAAGATCGTGTAAGTGCTCTCCCCCAGGCGGTTGGATGAGACGGAAAATGGGTAGGTGAGACCGAAAAATCTCACCCAGGCATTGGATAAATAGAAAGCACTACTGGTAGGGTGAGAAAAGAATATCTCAAACGGCTAAAAATAGGTACTGGCTTGTCTCAAATGTGAGAAATAGATGATTTGCGAATTAATTAAGGTCCATGCAAGTTCTAGTCAAATTTTGTGCTTTTTGGTCAAACCTTGAAAGGGAAATTACTCCTACACTAGACAAACAAACATTAAACATGCACACTTGTTTTAAAGAACGGTTTTCGTGCTTAGCCATCCTGGACAAAGTAGTGGCCTACACAATATTTATGATATTCTGCAGTAAGTTAGCATATTTTCGATTTTTTAATACTTTCCTACTCAATGAGAAGACAGTTCAAGTTAGCTCAGTTGTTTATTTTTTTTTTTACTTGAAACAAGTAGCACTTTAAAGAATGGTAAGTGCTATTGGGATTGTGTTTTGAATTATGTTGCCGGCTAAACGTCAGCTCAAGATTAAACTATCATTACGTTTAATTAAAAATGTTTTATTTTTTGGTTGTTTTTTACAAGCAGGGAACCATTCTGTCCCCTTGAGATTTTTCAAAAAGTAACCTTCCTTTTTGGTTTCGCTAAATTCATTCTGTTGATCGCAGAACTGGCAAATGGTCTATTGGTGTCTGTTATCCCTTTTATTATCATTGTTATTGAGAACACAGTGCAGCACAGTAGAGTCCAAAGACAAGGACAATACTGGAAAGACATCACACAAATGCAGCACTGAAATCGAAATTGGGGAAAACACTTAAACCAAGGAGCAGATTAAAAATGGTTGGTATTATCAGATGCAACGGTAGAGTAAGCATTTTCTGCTTCTTATAAGAAAATCACCGTGTGCAACAAGTCATCTCGGCTGTAAGGTCAATTCAAATAGTGACAAGTTGTCATCTAATAGCAGTCCATAAGATCTTGGTGGAGACCGCGAAATTGTAGCAGTCAATACTTCATGTTATGGGTATCATACTCTTGTTTCATCAGCCTGATAATGCGCATCAGGGCTCTTAGAGGGTAGTCACTGCATATTTCCACAGAAAATTTAGTACCAAAATTTTGGAAGATCTAAAACACATATGCTTTCGCATAAGTTTACTTTTGAACTATGTTATTGATCCTATACTCCCTGTTTTAATTGCTATGGAACGGGTTGCGGATATAAATTGTTGAGAATTTCTTGTCACTGTTGTTTTGAGTCTGCTAGACGTATGAATTAAATTTGGTGTGCAGGCTGAACAACGGCAGAAGAATATCGAAGAAACAAAGCACAAGATTATGACTTCAAAGTCTAGAGACAAGACAAAAACGGAACACCAGAAGACGAAAGACGCCAACACCAAAACAAAAACAAAAAAACAAAAAACAAAAAAACATACGAACACTACAAAGCAACACTCGAAAATAGAGCTCTAACAGTTGGGCCCTAAACAAAGTGACGACATGTGCTCCGAAAAGGAAAGCATGTCCTGTCCATATACAGCACCCGTCATACAGTCAGTGAGACATATATGATTTTTAATGTTATGTTCGGTAGCTGATTGGTTAATGTTATTTTCTAGCCCTTAAACAAAACCAATTAAAATCCATTGTATTTGTAAGATCCATTCGATCTTTATTGCGGAGTCGTGTTAACAAACTACGCAGATGTGTTAACAATCGACCTAAATGAAATAAAAGGGACACCTACAATGGCTGAAAATTATAATAACATGCCACAATCTGCAAGGGAACTACACAGGGAAAACACAAATTAGGCAAAAGACAAACGTAAAAACGATAGGAATTCGGGACAGCCGGCACTAGCAAAAGCCAGCGGTAGGGTTAAACCGGTTTCTGGGTACCCAAATCTAAGTCTGTACTTGAAGATCATGAAGCCAGTAAGTGCCGCTCTATATTACATGACAAATATGTTGTTGTACCTGTAGACAAAGCTGCTAATAAAATCGTTTTTGTATGTAAAGCCCATTACAATAACTGCCTCATCAAAGAACTAGCATTGATCAAAATACAACAAGATAGTGCTACATACAAAAGAGCTTCATTTGACAAAGATGAAATAATTTCCAATCACAGGCAATTCATGTCCTTCTTGAATATCTATACGAAAAATAACAATGAAGACCTACGCTTGGAGCGACATAACAATGAAACAGGCCAGAAACAATATGTCGTCATGACTGATTTGCATTAATTATATATCCTTTCATTGTAAATTTGTTTTATTGAAAATCCATGACCCGATTTGTATTTTGCAATCTTTTAGATAGCTAGATTTATTTTAAAAAATAACTTTATACAGAATATTCAGTTCAAGTCCGACTCGTTGATGTTAAAGGTGAACTTTCAAATTCATCTGTTGTATAGGTGTTGTATTTTTTCTGCCGAACATAAATTTTTGGTGTTCTATGGACTTCACTGTGCTGCAACTGAAATATAAGAAATATTAAAAAATGAAATGTCTGACAACAGTTGAACAAATTATATTTTGTATTTTCATCAAAAATCAAAATTATAAAACCTAGAATGCAATTACATTTGTAATATGATTTTCTGCAGATGACCTTTTCGAAAAATTATATCTCTTTATTGAAGAATGTAGTAAGGTGAGGTTTTTCAAATTCCTAGAAATGTTCAGATTTCTCGGAATTTACCCATTATTACTTTGTAATATATATTGCCCCATTTCACCAAATTTTCTAGTCATTAAAGTCTTGAGTAGCTCATTTAAGGTCAGTAAGCAAGATTTCACTAGATTGTAGATTTTCCTTCAATGTGAAAGAAATCAGTAATGTCTCCATGTTATACTAAGGTAAAAGTCCAAGAAACTCTTTTCCCGCCATTTATTTTTAAAATGTGAAGTATCTTGAAAACAAGGTTCACACACTATCGATATTATTAGCTAATTTAATTCCTTTACCAATGCTCTTTCAGTTGATGGTAGTTATTTAAAATTGTAGATTTAATTCCACCTTACTACATCCTTAATAGACCATATCCTAGTTCTGGTATTTAGATTCACTAATTGTTGTATATCTGCCCTACGTCACAAACATGTCTGCCCAATGTGACCAAGATTGTTCTTCAAAAGCAAGATTTCATGAAGTCTTAGTCTCCATGACGTGACATTTTTATACTGTGACGTGTTGAAAAGTGCTCAGGTAAATCCTGATACCAGAGCTTTGAAATGGTCTATTACTTTTGTTATCATGATATAATTCAAAAACGAATTTTACGTTTTTACCTTCGATGCAATTCCGAAGTCTAAATGAAATCAAATCATATTGAAGATGCATTGGAATTAATGTTTCCCTTTTTTTTGTTTTTCTTTTTTCATGTGTTCATGACTTTTATTTATTTAATCTTCATTCTTCTTAGTTCCTTGGGTTGATTATCATTACAAAAGACTATATATTATAGTAAAACAATTAAATATAAGGATTGCTTTTATTTTTTAAAATGTGTCTTTGTATTTAGTTAAATTGATTACTGTATTTATGTTATAGGTGGGTCAAAATAAGCATTAAGTTTAAAATATTACAGTACCTGTTTTATGCCTTCTAGATATGAAAAAACTTCTGCAAAACAAGGTCGATCCCTTGGATCAGTTTGCCAGCACATACACATAATGTCATATCTATCAACAATGAAAATAAGCAGTGACATACTGTACATCAGGTTATAATGTAAGCAATATCGTAGCAAAATGAAAGAAATGCTCTGAATTATATGTATTTTACTGCTTGTTTTAATAAATTCAAATTCAAAGGAAAATTTAGGTGCTGAAATTCGCATAAGACCATGGATCCATTCCGGTTTTACTCATACCATATAAATAAATAATAAAATAATAAAGGTAAAAACTAATGACACAAAGTCTGTACAAATACCTTTTGCAAGAAAAAAAATTGTCTCTTCAATACGGTACTTTTGAGTCGTGTTCATTCCGGGAAAAACAATATTATTATACGTCGATACCTTGAGGGGTAATCACTCATTAATTAACACTGTTGAGATAAGGGTGATTCATATTTAATCAGTTTTTAGCGCTAAAGGTTAATTGTTTTTCGTCAATTAAAAGTTTTTAAATAATTGTCATAATATACAAATTATTTACATACTTCAATTTCATAAATAGTTTGTTTTATGTTGTGGTACATATCAATTTCCATAGATCAGGAATCCAGTTATCCTTCTTACTGGTATTTTAGGAGATCGTTTCCGCCTTCAATTACACGAGAGTTCCAACCAAAAAAATCCCGTATTCGGATGAATAACTTCACTTGGGTATTTTTGTGTTTCAAAAGTAAGTAACCTACAGTAAAAATCACGTTAAGCTGACATGTTGATAATTTGTATGTTTCTAGTCCTTGTTAAGCACCTGATTGATTTGGTTAATGTTGGTTGCAGCTCATTATTTCATCTCTATTTATTTGTGGATTTGTACCTGCTATGCCTTGTGACCTTTGGATATTGGCTTCTAAAAACCTGTTCGTTTATTTTGTAATTTCTCATTTTTTTGTACCAATTTTTACTGCTGTTTGTCCCTTACAAATTTTTTGCTGGCTGTTTATTTTTTTTTGCGAAATACAGTGTATTAGTGTATACTTTTTTTAGTATAAATGTACACACTTACACTTTTTGGTTACATAATGAAGGTTTTTCAAGTCGTTTTCCAGTAATTATTAATGTTATTACACTTGTATTGGAAAAGCCATCGTAAGGAATCTGTGCATATGTGTATATTTCCCACATCAACACACCAAAAGACCTACAAAAAATATAAAACACGTTGTAAGAACAGAGGAGGTAAAAATAGGAGACACAATAAGTTGAAACTTTGCACGATGCGTGGTTCATATTATTAAAGTAAGAGTGAAATTTATATACCTACATTTATAACATAAAGAATAGCAAAGGAGCAACATCTACTATTATCTCTAGTTATTGAAGTAAGGAATTTTTGCAATATGACGCTCTGAAAACTACTGCAAATCTCTGACTTATATTCAGATAATTGACAGTTGACTGTCTTCTTATTTTATTTTTGTTTTAGCAATTGCTTAAAATACCAAAGTTGCATAAAAAACAGTAAATTTCGTTATGTTGTACATGTCTTTCAAGGAGAAACCTCTCATCAGCAGCATAAAATTAAATAATATGGAAAAACATTATCCAAAAGTTGTCGAAAAAGTAGTACTCATTTACAAAATATATCGTAATAGGAAACCAAATTCAGTACTAAAGACATCTACATTGTGCCATACACGGCATGAAGCCTCAGTATCTTTAAGTTGTTAGAATTTTGATAAAAACAGTAAATTTCTATCAACGCAAAGTAAAATTTTCATGTCACACAAGTCTAAATATTGGGCTGCTGAATACCCTCAGTGACCTCTGGTCAACCAGCAGTGGCATCGGCCCGACGGTTCAAAATACGAAAAATACCAAATATGCATTATACATAGTAAATTTCGTTATGCTGTACACGTGTATCAAGGAGTAACCTCTCATCATCAGCATTAAAATCAAATAATATGGAAAACCATAATTCAAAAGTAGTCAAACAAGAAGTACTCATTACCAAAATATATCGAAATAGGATAAATTCAACTCACTAATCAGGATCGGATTAGTGAGAAGTTTATTTTGTTTCATTCTTGATTCAAATAACTGTGGTATTTAGCTATTTATACATAAAATATGACCGAAAACTCATGGGATATGCTCGAATTCATTAATGATTGTATATAACAATAAAAACCTACAATTGTCGAAAATTACAATGACGGACCATATCCACAACTGTACTTAAAAATAAAACTGAAACACAAAAGACAAACGTAAATAACGATAGGATCTCGGGTTACGGATATATTGGTAGAGCGAAACCGGTATATTATCTAAATTTATGTAAATTCTAAAGTTTTGTCCTTAGCTATATTTGATATTACTGATTATTCGTATCATGTTTGGTTTGATACATTATTTTTTTCTAATGCTGCTGATGAGGAATTAGACAGCTCATTAAAATTAATTGCAGTTGGAGTAAAAATATGTGTTATTATCTCATGTTCATTTACCCCACATCATTCCGTAAAATATTATGTTATAGTTAAAGTATGATTCAGAGTAATTAATTGAATTAAAGTGTTTCGTACGAAAAGGGTTTAGTCCAGATGTCTGAAGCATACTTTAACTAATTTAAAGACCTCGAATATAAAAAATACCACTGAATATGAAAAATATAAAAAAGTAAATATAAAAAACTAAACGTTGATGGTTGACATCCCGCCATCGAAATAGAATCTTCTACTCATGTTTATTTAAATCAGTTTATTTAAGCTACATATATGAATTAGTTAATAAATATATTTTTTGTTCTTCATACGACAAAGTTTCCATTTATATTGATCTTGTTTCAGATATTTGTTTTATTTTTATTTTATTAATACCGATTAGATTGTAGTCGCGACGATTTATGAATTTCGTTTGACCATCATGATATTACAAATGTACAGAAAGGTAGCACAGGTTCGATCCTTGGACCGAGAAATATTTCCCACATGAAACTTAAACTTAATCGAATATTTAGGTGAAACATAACAGAAGGTCAAGGTTAAGCATATATATAAATGAATATGCATAAAAATTAATGAGGTAAATAATTCGGGGTAAGTAAATAATTTGAGGTAAATTATCAGCACAATTGCTTCGAAATCGAGAGAATCAAAAGAGAGATGGAATAGTCCAAGGCATTTACAAGAATAAAAGTGTCTTGAATAACAAAAGAAATGTTCATAACAGGTCTTTAAGTGTACCCCCCCCCCCTTTTACAAAACATACAAATAAAACCTGCAGAAAAAAAATCAGTATAAGTATATATTTTCTGCTTTATTCTTCTTCCTCCTTTCTATTTCAATATTGCTTTTTGTATATTTGTATATTCTGATAACATTACTTATTGTACAGTATAAATGGTATTCTATACCTACCATACATCAGATTTATTTGAAAACATTCCTTCCGAGAATGATTCAGGAGACATCCATCGCACAGGGAGCATAGCCGATCCTGTTTTTCTGTAGTAATCAGAACTAAAAAATATTTCACCATCGTCATCAAGTAGGGACAAAATTAAAATGAGATTCAATGTAAAAAATTCAATACATTTGTGCTGTTGAAATTTGAATATCTTGAATGTCTTTAGAGTTTATCACAGGAGGTCAACTAGATTATTTATATGAAAACATTTTAACGCTTTTTAAATTTTTTGTAATGACCTCATGATAAAGAGTAAAGATAAAATCTATACATTATACAAAGTATGGAAGGGGTACATATAGATAAACTTGCATGATTCAGAACTCAGCTATTTCCTATTTATATGTTGGAATTATATTGAAGAAAAATCAGGAATTATATTGAAGAAACATTGTTGTTCAAAAAGCACCTGTTATGTCCTAAAAGTAATTTCTTAGATAAGACTGAATTTTAATTTTCA
>MJUU01070998.1:14461-53826 GCA_002080025.1 Modiolus philippinarum
GGACGGACGGACGGACGAACGGACGGACAGACACCATGATCACTATATACCGCCCGCTAAAGCGGGGGGTATAATAAAAGGCTACGCCAAGCGCAGCATAATACGACCGCAGCATGTCGATCACTGAAATTTGAACAAGTATATTTTAAAATGAATGCGGACACAGTAAAAAGCTTAACATCGTAGTTAGATGAACATAATAAGGAGCTAGACACAGTTATTAGCTGGACACAAAGTAGGCCTGGTGTACATAAAAATTAGCCCTTTTAATCCCTTAAAGCTATGAAAAACGATAAGAGTAACACACAAACTGTTTTCAAAACACCCAAAGCTTACATCAAGAGGAATCAGATATAAAAATAAAAAAATCCCATTAAAATCTTATAAAATAAAGACCTTTGACCCCTTATAGTTCTGAAATCGTAAGAAATACGCCATCATGTTGGCATACTACTTAAAGCTTACATAAAGAAGAATCAAAAGAAAAAAAAAATCCAATCGAAATCCGATGAAAATAAAATTTAACATATTATGAGAAATTGCAATTTTGACCCCTTTGCCCCTTATAGCTCATAAACGCAGAGGTGCGATACGCCAAATCTTTTGACATAATACTGAAAGCTTACAACAAGAGGAATCCAAAGAAAAAAAAATCCATCGCAATCCGATAAAAATACAGATTTTACATATTTTGAAAAATAGCAATTTTGGTCCCTTTGACCCCTTATAGCTCTGAAATAGTAAGAGATATGCCAAATCTGTTTACCTACTACTGAAAGTTTACAATAAGAGAAATAATTAAAAAAAATAATAATAAATAAAAAAATTTAAAAAAATATCCCATCGAAATCCGATAAAAAATAAGAAAATTTAAATAATCTGCACATTTGCAATTTTCGCTCCCTTTGGAACCACATTTCTCGGAAAGGCAAAAAAGTTATCAAAAATTTGATGGCGCTGTGCTAGTTAGCTTTACATATGAAATCCATTGCAAAAAAAAAAACTGCATTGAAATCGGACTAAAAAAAGAAAAATAAAATTTTTGAGATTCTCCCCCTTTGGGGCCCATTTATTTTATGAACAGTACATGATAAGTGAACTCCGTTGACATACTACAGATTTAAAATTTCATCAGAAGCACACTGAAAGAATCCCCATCAGAATCCAATAAATAATAAATATTCTACACCCAATTTTGCCCTTTTCTTAAAAACGGGCGGGGCCAGTATACCCAAAACCAATCCCAGCCTTACTTTTGAGCCAAGGAGCTTGATGTTAAAATTTTATAAGGATTGCTCAACTAGAATTTAAGTTATCGCATGGAAACGAAGTGTCCACAGACGCCGACGATGCCGTCGGTATTATACCAAAATGCGACCTCAAATGTTTTTGCGGTCGTATAAAAAGGTACATATAAATACACGTATTCTATATTTGTCATTTACCTGTATTGTTAATGGTGAATGATAGGATATGGAGTAAATGCACATGAGACAGTCTTTACAAATACATGGTAAAAAACAAGCAAAGGAAGAACACTTTTATTGTTGTTCTCCATCTTGAAGTCACCATGAAGAATTTATTTGGCTAAAAACTTATTGAACTCATACTGTACGATTATCTTGGGTTCCCTTCATCAATTATTCCAGCAACGGGTGATCCTTGTTTCATTTCATTGTTGCTAAAAGAAATGACAGAGGATCCTTACTATTTTGAAACACCTGTATCTTAATGCTTTTTTGTTCCACAAGATAAGTAGATATTATTTTAAGCCACTGCTTCGATGAATCCCTTCAAGATGAAGACTCATTTCTTGCGACATTAAGGCATTTAATCCCCTTTTTAGCTAACCTGGATATGCCAGGGTGAGCTTTTGCCATCACTTGGCTTCCGTCGTCCATTTTCTGTCCGTCGTTAGCTCACTTTAAAAATCTTTCCCTCTAAAACCACTACGCTAAATGGAACCAAACTTCAACTGAATCCTCACTTGGGTATTATTTTAAATTTGTTATTTTCTGTGTCCCAGGTCAAACTACATGGATGCCATACTAAAAATAGAGCATAGGGGTAGATTGCAGTTTTTGACAAATAACTCGAAAACCGTTAGATATCAAAAATCTGACATGGCTTAAAATTTTCAGCATGAGAAGATCTACCCACCCTAAAATTTTGACGAAAATTTGATGACTCATTCTTTTTCCGTAAAATTTTCAAAATTTTGGCATTTTAAATTTTTTTATTAGAAAAAAACTATAACACATAGAGGTTAAGTTTATATGGCAAAAAATGTTCAGCATATCACGATGTACCCACATAAAAATTTTGAAGAAAATCCAAGTACCCATATAGGAGTTATTGCCCTTTAATGGTCCATTTTTTGTGTGGTTTTATACCATTTGTCATATATTTAGTTACTATTACCATTTGACCCCATGGGAGAACGTTTTCTAAAATATTTTTAAATGTCTTGGCTTAGGTGAGCGATACAGGCTCTTGAGAGCCTCTTGTTTGCTCCGAAAATTATCTCTTATCATTGTGCATATAGCTGTATATTGTTGTCATCCATGTAAGAGCTACTCTAATATCAATTAATAAGATTTTATGAAAGGATATGGAGTAAATGAACATGAGACCATAACACATATGTTAACTCCAACTGCAATATGATGAACATGGTAACAAATGAAAGTTATTATTTATATATAACTTTTAAAATCTGTAAGTATAGGTGCCTAAAAGAAAATTTAACATCTTTAAATGTTTATTTAATCTTACCAAAGTTTGACAACAAAACATTAACACAGAAAAAAACAAGGGAAACGGGGAATGTGTAAAAGAGAAAACGACCCAAAGGGGAGTAAGAACAACTCAAAGCCACCATAAGATCTTCAATGAATGGTGAGGAAACTCATACTATGGTAAGCGAAATTAACCAAATTGCAGAGAAACACGGTTTTGGTTAGCAAAACCGGGTTTCGCTGTCTGTAAAGCTGGGTTTCCAGGACTAAACTCGACTTTAGTACAGCAAATGTGAGTTTCCTCTCAGAAATACATACAATGCTCAGCATCAAATGGGTTTCTGAAGCTAAACCCAAGTTTCCTCAAGCAAGTGTAGGTTTTCCTCACCGAAACCGAGTTTCGCTCTACAGAAACCTGGTTTTGCTCAGGAAACCTAGGTTTCCTACACTAAACTGTACTTTGCTGTTGCAAATAGTAGTTTTCCGTTATAATTTCATAGAAGGCTGAGGATCTACTGAATTTCTGAAGATAAACCCAAGTTTCCTCTTGCAATTGTGGGTTTTAGACGACGATTTCATTTTCTCATAGGAAATACATTATAGGCAGATTACTGACTTTGATTGGTTAATTATCCTAACTGAATAAGTAAGCTTTATTTTCATTGGAATAATTTTCCTTGTCTTCTTTCATTTTAGCAGAGACTTAAAATGAAATTATATGTCTCTGATTTTAGATATTGTAGATGATTTACCCCGAAAGTTTTATTACTAGAGATGAATAAAGTTTACAGTTTTTTATTTCACATCTTGCAGTGTTAGGGTCGTTGTATTTGCCGTGGTTTCTTGCAAAACGAAAAAGGTATCGTGGAAGTCAAATTCTAATTTTTCGTTTCTCACTTTTCTTGTATGTCGTGCATTGTACCCGCTATATGGTCTTAAGGGTATCTGGCTTCGTTTTCTATCGGCATGTATGAAGCACGGATCAAGAATTTTGACAGCAGATGTCGAGATATAGCCAAAAGGGTAAGAAATCATTAGCGGATCCAGAAGGGGGTCCGGGTGGTTGGGTCCCCTTTTTCTAAAAAAAAACTTTTTGAGCAAACTTTGTACCTTTATGTCTCGGTAGTTGTCATAATGATATGAAAACAAGCTTAACATGGTTAAAATCATCCCATTCGGAGCACTTAGCCTTCCAAAAAGGGGGTTTCCAGACTACCATTTTACCACTTTTGTAATTTTTTTTTCCAAAATTCTGCACTGTATCACTTTTTTCAAGGCATTAATTACCATGAACGAAGAAATGTCATATTTTAATAATGTGTTTTGCATGTAATTCATACAAAAATTTAGGAAATCTATATACATTTTGTATTTCATTATATATAAAACATACTTCTTCAGAGCTCGAGGGATATGATTAAATGAATTGAATAAAAAATTATTTGGTAATTTTAAAGTTTCAGTTGAAACCACAGAATATATTTTACTTTTCAAAACCCAACTTGGCTAAAATTCCTGATATATGTACATCACTTTATATAAGACTGATCTTGAGAAAGGATGTCATGAAGTACAAAAAATCTCAATTTTCAAACTTTACCTTTGCTAAAATTTATTTAACATGAATATCGCATCATATAAAATTCTGGATATGATGTAGTAAAATTTTCAAAAAGCTGATTTTTTTAACCATTTTTAACTTCGATATTTAGCCATTTTAAAGATAGAGTTAAAGTCGCAGATTAAACGTATACTAAAATTTATGAAATGTGTACATTGCATCAACACAATACAGGTCCCTGTTCAAAAGGACAAGATAATTGATTTATCATTTAATAAGTTTAACATAATCATGATTAAGTTTAAACTGCAGACTTACATGTAAAATATTACCTTTAAAAACCCAACCTTTTGCTCAAATTTATGGGATATGTATATCGCATCATAAAAAACTCCCACAAAATCTTATGATGCAAACTTCAGCCCACCCATATGTTACATTTCTTACTTTCATTGTATTAAACATAGAAACTTTTATACACAATGAACAGTGTATGGTTTAGAGAAAAATCAATTGAATTTTTACATAAAATGCTACTTTTGTTGAATGTTTTGGAAAAATCATATTCCTTTGTATACATCATGACTACTTGCATTGTATCAAAAACAGTAAATGCTCAACAGAAAATGCAAAAATCCAATGTTTTTTTTTTTTTTTTGTTTTTTGTTTTTTTAAATTAAGATGAATGGTATGTCTCCCGAGTATCAACAAAAAGTGATATTAAAGCGAATTCAGTATTTAGTTATTTATTGTCACTTGATGGAAGTCTCTGCTGGTGGACTGTTAGTCCCCAAGGGTATTCAACATTCCACATGTTCCAGGGGTCTGAAAGCTTGAAAGAAGACCTTTTAACATGACTAAGGAAAACTAACTTCAGGGAAATTTGAGTGAGATCTTAAAGAATAACTTTTCAGCATACAAAATAAAGTTGTATCATCACCTGTAATTGCAGTATACAAATATGTTGTGAGTACCACATAGAACACCCCCCCCCNCCCCCCCCCCCCCCCTCCAACATATACATTTTATCTCTTTTTGCAGCTACATATCAAAAGACAGCGTTGAAGATAAAAGCAATCTTGTCAATTCAACATTCTGTCAAAACTAAATTCACTTCCTAATTTTATTAAAAATTTAATTTGACATTCATAACGCCGTCCAACTCAAGGACTTCTCATAAACATTCAATATTCAATATTCTTTATTGGCAAACACAATTACAATAATTGGCAAAGGCCCATGTGGCATATTATAAAAAAAAAACAAGCAAATATCTGTTATGATAACAAACACTCATAAAATGTTGAAATACATTTATGACAATACAGTGTTTCTAATACTAAAACAATTGTCAATAAAAATACAAGTTGCTTTTAATACCTTAGAGGAATCACAATTTAGACATTGTTTGAAAAAATCCGTATTGATTGAAATGATGTCTGTATTAAGAATATTAGACAACTTATTTTTATACTCATTTCTGGCGAGAGAATATTTGTCGCAATCAAATAAAAAATGCTTTTCATCTTCTATATCACCAGAATTACAAATTTTGCACAATCTCTCCTCAATTGGAAGAGATGTGTGACGACCTTTATCAATTTCAAGATTGTGAGCACTGACCATAATTTTGCATAAGACAGATCTCTCCGATTTTTTATATAAAATATCCACATATTTGCTGCCGCTGTTTCTCATAAAAATTTCTATAAAATTTTAATTTATTGGAATTTAAAATTAGAGATGATTGATATTGTATACATTGGTCCACAATCCTTTGCTTTATATAAGCTAAAAGTGGCTTAAATGAACATTTGCTTAGAACAATATGTAAATATTCAAGCTTATGGATAGCAGATTAAACTTTATTTGTCCAAGAATTATTGATTTCTGTTTCCTG
The DNA here is from genome assembly GCA_002080025.1 of Modiolus philippinarum. Classification (NCBI taxonomy): domain Eukaryota; kingdom Metazoa; phylum Mollusca; class Bivalvia; order Mytilida; family Modiolidae; genus Modiolus; species Modiolus philippinarum. Next base: position 20,661 of record MJUU01070998.1, read on the forward strand.
GAAAATTTTGAAAGATATAGTATTTCCTGAAGAAAGAAGATGATTTAAAAATTTTACACTTGAAAACATAATTTTACAATGTAGAGGAAGACGTCCAAGTTCTGATCGACAGACAACATTAGTCGTCCTACAATGAACTCCTTCAATTTCTTTAATGAATTTCATGTGAAATATTTCCACAATAGAACTATCAGAGGAGTCAAAGTCTACCCCCCATATCTCATTACAATATAAAAGAATTGGACTAAGTGCTTTTCTGGCCCTTTCCATTAGCAATGATACAGCTAGGTTAAATTTACCATTATAATGAAGCATTACACCCAAGTAACAATATTTGGGTACTGTTTGAATTACAGAATTGTTATATTTGAAATCATTAATGTGTGATCTATCATTTGAATTAAATACAATTACTTTCGATTTTGACACATTAACCTGCAATTTCCAGTTACAACAATATTCACTAAGAGCATTGAGGTTACTTTGCAATCCAGATTTACTCTCTGATACTAGTAATAACACAATATCGTCTGCATAAAGGAGACAATTAATGGAGATTTTGCCAATTTGGACAGGGTCACAATCACATTTTTTTAAATCTTGAACAAAATCATCTATAAAAATATTAAAAAGCACAGGACTTAAAAAACCTCCTTGTTTGACGCCGCATTCTGATTTGAATGCTTTACTAAGTCCATTTGGAAATTTTATTCTATTGGTAGTGTTTTGGTACATAGAAAATATTATTTTGAACAGCTTCTTGGGACATTTGGCTAATAAGAGCTTATAAAAAAGACCAGCTCTCCATACAGTGTCAAATGCTTTGCGCAGATCAATAAAAGTAGCAAAAACCTTGCGTTTTTTGTTTTTATAGTGCTGTATAATAGATTTAATTGAAAATAAATGGTCAGCAGTTCTGCTATTTTCTTTGAAACCAATTTGATTCTCACATATAAGAGATTTACTATTTGAAAACTCGAGCAGTCGGGCATAAATTACTCTGTTAAAGAGCTTTCCCAAATTAGAAGTAATAGAAATACCTCTGTAATTACAAGGATCAGCCTTATTACCTGATTTGTGTATAAGTGCTAAAAAACTTTCATTCCAAATTTTAGGAATGTTCCATTGCTAAAAATGTAGTTAAATAATTTTTCAAGCGGTTTGAGAATACGAGTTCCACCATACTTTAGCATTTCATTAGAAATCATATCATGAGATGTGCTTTTCCCTAATTTTAGGTGTTTAATGGCTTTTTTGATTTCTTGTACAGTAATGTGATTTTCAACATTTTGAATTTCATCAGTGTCAAGGTTTTGTAAGAGCTCACCAAATCTCTGAATAATATTGTCATGGAAAGAAGTGTTATCAGGGTTAGCCTTGTTCAAATTTGTATAAAACTGTACGTACAAATATACGTCCTTGTCCAACTGTACCTTTTCCTCTTGTATTGCAACACAAAGATGCATACCTGCTGCCTTGAAAAATCAAAATTGTCTCTTATTTACTTTTATTTTAACTCATGCCTGTTGATTTTCAGATTTATCGTGTTGACATAGGGTACGTTCACAGTTTTGCCTATGGTAAATATTGGTAATTTAATTTACCAATGGTATTGCATTGGTACCAACGTTTGTCACTGGTAATTTGTATTGGTTACCAATTCTGCTGGCAGACCACAGTCCTGTTAGAATTACCAACGCAGGGGCTTGTCTACAGCAAGGATTTGTATAAAAACACTTGTCTACAGATAAGAAATACGGTCCAGTAACGTTTTTGAGCATTTCTAAATAATACCATTGGGGTTTGATGGACAGACATTTTTTTTTAGAAATGCTCAAAACGTTAGCGGGTATTATTCTGACCTGTAGACAAGCACCAGTGGTTGTGACTGTGAAGATTTTCCCACTACAATCTATACTAGAAAGAGCTATTTATTGCTTGATATTTTCATATGCTGACTTTTAATAAATTTTATTTTATATAAATGGTAGTTTGAGGTAGCCTTGGACTATATAGAGGACTACATATGGGGATTTTATATAGTCTTGGTGTAGGCTTAGAAACACCAGAGACCAATATTAAGCTTTATTGTGGTTTTATATATCTCTGAGAAAGGGTATGGATTTACACAAATCTCATACACAATATTGTCATCATAGAAAGATCCAACAACAACCAAAGGTTAACTGAGGCAACCAATGGAAAGCCAACAGTTATCTATGATTACCATTGACAAATATCTTAACATTGGTACCAAAGGTATTTGTTGCCAAAAGCGCCAATGGCAAACATTGGTAACCTTGCGTAGCAAACGACACAGTGGTATCCAATGCATGAATGGTATGTGTTCACAATTCAAAGGCAACCAATGGAACATTTGGTTAACATTGGTTCCAAAGTCATCCAATAGTAAAAGTTAAATTTTAACCATTGGTTGAATTGTGAACGTACCCATCTTGACCGGTGTGACAAAACGCCGAAACGTGCAGGGGAAGAAATGTTTAATTCCGCAAATTCGTGTATTATTATTATTTTTATTTAACAGTAAGCTGAGACATAAATTATGCATGACGAAACAAACAAAATAGACAAATAAATGTCAAAATAATGCCTTCAAATGAAAACAACCCGTACATAACGAGTTCGGAAAACGGACCAATCAAAATAAGCGATCAGCCTATAATGTATTTCCTTTGAGAAAATAAAATCGCTGTCTAAAATCCATCTTTGCAGGAAGAAACTTGGGTTAAGCTTCATAGATTCATAGAACACTCACTCTTCTATATAATTATACAGGAAAACTACCATTTGATAGTGGAAAGTCGAGTTTCCTGGCAGGAAAACCAGGTTTCTCTGAGCAAAACCTAGTTTCTCAGAGCGAAACCCGGTTTCGGTAAGGGAAAAACTACCTTTGCTTGAAAAAAAACTTAGGTTTAGCTTCAGACACTCATTGCTTCAGACACTCATTGGATGCTGAGCATTGTATTTATTTTTAAAAGGAAACTCACATTTGCAGTACTAAAGTCGAGTTTAGTCCAGGAAACCTAACTTTACAGACAGCGAAACCCGGTTTCGCTAACCAAAATAGAGTTTCTCTTCATTTTGGTTAATTTCGCTTGCTAGAAAACCCCAAATCCAACGGACCGTATTTTGCAATTTATAACTCTTCACTCGTTAGTGTGCCCTATTGGTGGGAGTGCAGTATTAGATGTGAAAGAGTTGTAGTTAATAGAATTCTTAAAAGTTGATATTTGTTGTCCAACTTCATTTTGTGTATCATCATGATTTGTAAGCTGTGCTTCGTCAAAATTTCTGAACATTTGTAGGCTCTCATCAATATCTACTGTCATTGAATTGTATTGAGTAATTTGATATTTGTCCGTATGTCTTGTATTGGCGTTTTTTGTACAATCTTTTTCTGTAAATGACATCATGTTGTTTTCCTCTTCCAGTCTCTTTTTTCTATCAATCACTTCAGATCGCCTTTTATCATAGTTTTTGGTCGCATCTGACAATAAAACGGATTTATCAGGTAAAGGTTTTTTTATTTTATGTTCTAATTTTAATTTTGCCTCTTCTTCTTTTTGCTGAATCCTTCCGAGAACTTCTGTTCTTTTGTCGTTATACCGTTTTGTTACATCGGAAAGTAAATCTGGCTTTTCCCTGTTCATTGCATTATCCAGCTTTATTTTCTTTTCAGTTTCTTTTGCATGTATCTTGTTCAACACCTCGAAACGTTTAGCGTCATACTGTTTGATTGTGTCGGACAACAAATCGGGTTTTGTTATAGTTTCAACTCTTTTTAATTTAGACTGTACACGAACCATTTTGACAGCTTCCATTTCCTCCCTTTTTGTGATCATACGTTGCCGCTTTTCGGTATACTGTTTTGCCAAGTTTGCTGTAAAAAGAAATGCACAAATATATATACAAACAACCTTAAGTATTCATGCAGAGAGGAAATATAACGGACTTCAGGTTAGAATTTTTAAGATTTAAGTACAAAATTCGATTATTTTTCTCAGAACATACAGTTTAATTACGAAACAATGAAATGGACCAGTAGGAAGTATTTATTTTGGTTTCGGTTGTTTTAGTATTGCAACTTGCAACTTAAGTTTTTATATTTATTAAACTAGGCAACGCAATATAAATGCCCGAGAACTAGGACCAAATTATTAGGACTTTCGCATAAGGCATAGCCACTCGTATCCGCCTTAATCATCAGGACTTAAACAGAAATCCATCACGCCATCATTAAATAATTCCTTAAATAGATATCAGTCCCTCCGGTCGGAACAGTTATTCAAGATCCATGTATAATTCTTATTGAAATGAACATTTCTTTTCTCTATCTACGACCTTTCAATAGCAAGTCTGTTACGTTTCTACCGGACACTACCACAACCGAAGTGGAAATTTGGCGCAAACCCGGTTTAACCCATCATTCTGTTGAAGTACTTGTACAAAGTTAAGACCATTGCTGTGGCCAATTTTCCAGTAGTTTTGCACATGTTTAGTCTTTTTGTCCTTTGGATTTCAGCTCTTGGCAATTCTGTTCGATAATTTTGTTATTGCCCTCATTTCACAACGATTTCTCACGGAGACATTCAACGAACTACCAGTTTAAAAGTTCAAAAGTGAATAAAGATATTGAAAAAATATTTTCAATTACCAAAAATGGCAAGGTTTCTTCCTTTGCATGAGTTATTTTTCAAAAGTAAACTTCGTACTTGAGAAAGGTACTATTTGAAATTCTACACAATATAAACATTCTCAAATTCAGCCGATATGTAGTTTAAACCTCAAATCGTAATAAAAAGTTGTTTTTTTAAAGATATCGAAAACAAAATAGTTCAGAAGGAGTGCATTCCACAAAAAGAGTATGCACATTTGAGCATTTGCACATTAGTGTCCGGCAGCAACTCAACAGCGATTGCTTTTGACAGGTCGTAGACAGTTAAAATATTTAAATACCAAAGTTACTATGAATTTAGTTTCTGCATATGCGAATTTCGATAACTTGTGTCTCTTCAGTGCAGATAAAATCCAAACGTTTGGAAGATCATAAACTCAAAGATGTTTAAAAACTGATAAAGAAAAAATAACCAATATGATCAAAATGTAAAGCAACAATCAGCTAAGGACATACTTTTGTACGAGGTAGATACTCCTTAGTTTTCAACAAAATTTACAAATTTTTCATATTGCAAGGTTCAAAATAGAATCGGCTTTCGAGTCAGCATCGAAGTACTGACTCATGTATGGGCTGGTGAATATCCTTGGGGACTGCATCGACCCAGTTGTAAGAAAAGATCACCCAAGAACTAAGTAAAAAAAGAATCTTGAATCAGAGTTCGGACCAAAAATTCAAATTGTTCCACAAGGAACTGATATCTATTCAAGAACTTTTAAATGACCGTATAAGACGGATTTTTTTAAACCTTGATCCCCCGTGGTTTTTTTTATTGGCCCGTGTACATGTGTGTGTCTTCATTTTCTTTTTTGTGCCGTGCTCATGTTATGTCTTTGTTTCTTCGTTTATCCGACGCTGCCATTGTTTCCGGATTATTCTTTTTAGACTGACGATTCGGTTCTCACTTACTTAGGCGATTACGGAGATAACTGTCTAATGATAAATTCTGTAAAATTTGTGCTTGCTCCCGAGAAACGAATCATCTGTGAAATTTATACTAAGATGAACATTTTCGTGAAATTCGAGATGTAAGTAAAAAAAGGTGTAGATCTTGTGGTTTCTGTCGTTTCTTTTATCTCTACCTCTGGCAAATATATCAATGGGATCCATTTAGCAAAAGATGCGTTTTTGATAGACAGAACATGATCAATATAAGTGATATTGAAGGATCGAAATCTTTTATTTCGTGATCTTTTACGAGACTCTGAAGAAATTCAGTCTCGCAAGAATATAAAAACAAGTCAGTGAGTAGAGGAGCACAATTAGTGCCCATTGGTGTGTCAACTTGCTGTTGATAAATACCGCCTCCAAATGTGACAAACATGTTATCAATTAGAAAATCAAGCATACTGCATACTGCACACCTGTCTTTTATTGTAGCATACTTTTCCTTTGAAATTGGTTTTTGAAAAAAATGTGGATTTATAATTGAAGCATGAACATTATAACGAGCATTGTCTTAATAAGCAGTAGACAGAACAGGAAATCGGGAGAAACCTGCCACCAACTGCTAGTAGAAAATGCATTTCAAAATAAACAGCCCGTTAAATGGTTTATGGCGTTCCATTGCGGTAGTATTCGCGACAGTCGAATAAAATGAACGCATTTCTAATCCTAGTTTTTACGGAAATGCTGTTTTAAAATTCCAGAAACTGATTAAAAATCCAGAAAAGCTGGGACGTAACTTACATTCTTTACGTAATAGGGGATATTGACAAAATACTCTTCTTACATCCATTAAATTAGCTTTGAGATCTTGTTACCTGAAAATTTTACATACATACTGGCCTCTCACTGATACTGCCGATGTCTACTGAAATATATGATGATTCTTGACCAAATCCTTCGGGAAGTTTTGAGTTTGATTTTTCTTCCGTAGTGCGACAGTGTTTTACCAGCAGACTAGGCTTCTTTAGCCAGCCGGCATATTAGCGACGAGTACCCCTTGACCCATCTTTCAAAATTACGTATTGTCATATTCTCTCCTTTCAAGATTGTGGTTATGGATTTAGTAGTCTACCTGTAATGGATTTTATTCGTATGTTTACTAAACTATAGGGAAACGGGACAGATAAAGGGGGGTTGGGTACCCATAAATCGGTTTAACCCTACCGCTGCCTTTTGCTAGTGCCGGTACCAAGTTCGGCTGTCCCTAGTTCCTATCGTTGTTTACGTTTGTCTTTTGTCTTACTTGTGTTTTTCCTGTGTAAATCCCTAGCAAATTGTGGCTTGTAATTATAATTTGCAGCCATTGCAGGTGTTTCCTCACCCCAATACGTAAAAACTTGAATCTTACAACTGTAATCAGCAATCGTGGACACCAAGTAATTTGACAAAGATCAACAAATTCATGGTGAAATTTCTTGATGGAAGTCTTGAAGTTTAAATATTTCACAGTTTGTTGTTAAAATTGAACCTCAGATTAGAAATTGACGATAATCAATAACAAAATACCGAAGTTTCTTTGAATTTAGTTTAACAACTTATGTCTTTGCAGTGGTGTCTGAAATGTTTTTGCAATATCTGATGTAGAAAATCATTAAAATCAAATTGTACAATAAGAATTAATATATAATAATTGAATCATGGTTCGACCTGGCGATCCGGTTGTAATACATGGACTGGAAATTCGTTTTCGACCGTCAGTGGAGTATTAGAATTCTTTATTTGGCTCCCATTAAAATCTCTATAACTGAGGTATACGAGGTTATTTATCCGTTAAACGGCTGAATAGTTACGATTGTCATCATCTGTTTTCCATGATTTTAGTAGGTCCCACCGGTTCAGCTAAAACATTTTTGATGAAACAATTATTGGAGTGATCGAAGACTATGATACATCTATCACCAGAAAGAATTGTATGAAATGAAACAGTACATCAGAAATATATTATTCGTGCCAGGCATACCGGAAGGTTTGAATGACGATTTTTTTTCAATTGATTCACGATTTTCTAGTTTGATAAGAATTTTTTTAACGATCTCATGAAACAACGGCAGTAGAATACCGAAGGAACAAAGGGGTAAAATTACAAAAATCGAAGTCAAAAGACAGGGCAAAGACGAGAACTCAGAAAACAATGACGTTAGACAGATACAAAGCACAGAAACAGAAATTACAACATTCAGAACAAAGGCACTCACAGTGTGAACTCCAGTGAAACTGAGAGTGACATCAGGTGCTCCGGAAGGGTAAGCATGTCCTGCTCTGTTAACAGCACCCGTCACACAGTAAGTGAGGCATATACATTTTTTGAAAGATCTGTTAAATAGCTGATTGGTTAAAGTCTTTCGCTAACCCTGGGACAAAACCAATTAAAAATCATGGTACGTGTTACTTCTCTAACCCTCAAACAGTACCAAGTTAAATTTTGGAAAGCGTTTGTAATCATCCAGTATTCAAACATAGACAAGGACAGATCGGTATCACAAACATAACGAACAAAGACAAAACTAAAATATAACAAGATAACACAAAAAACTAAAGCACTCACAGTGTGAACTCCCATTAAAACCGAGAGCAACATCAGGTGGTCCGGAAGGGTAAGCATGTCCTGCTCTGTAAACAGCACCCGTCACACTGTGAGTGATTCAATCTGGGAAAATGTCAAAGTCGGTAGTCAAATCCGGGAAGACGTGAATCTAGCTGAAAATGTCCACTTTCAACTGGGATACTGACACGTCATATCTTCCAATGATGCTATGGTGTCGGCCATAGAATTTCTTGAGGGATGAAATTAACAAAGGTTGAACAAATCCCTGACTAAGCCGCTTTTGGGACAGTGTTTTTGCTCTGTTCAAAAAATCACTGTACAAACTAGTGGCTCGAAGTAACGAATCAACTGTGAAATGTACACTCCATAGGCTGGAGAGGTAGGTATATTGCTGCTAAGAAAGGGAAAGTTCACAATGGGGAAATTAAAATCATCACGCTTGTCATATAGCTTAGATTTCAAACGTCCATCTTCGTCAATATACAATAAAAGATCTAGGTACGAAGCTGAAGTAGGTGTTTCAGTTGTTTCTTCAATTTCAAGCTCATTTGGATAGATCTGATGTAAATACTCCTTGAATTTAGGATTATTAAGAGAAAGTACATCGTCTATGTAGCGGAACCTGAAATTGAAGGACTGGGCTAAATGTTTTTGTTTTCTTTGAATAAGCCCTTGTAAAAACTTGGCCTCGTACGAGTAAAGGAAAAGGTCAGCTAAAAGCGGCGCACAGTTTGTTCCCATAGGAATCCCTATTGTCTGTTGGAAAACATGACTGATGCAATCAACAACCAAAGCGTATTCAACTATTTGTTGAGGGTTCTAATCACCTAAGTGCGGCTTGTCTAATACAAAACGCATTATATGAAACTAAAAGAGAGCAGAACGATGAGCATCAATAATCAGTATCTCGGTTTATTCAAGAATCGAAAAGATCAAAGTGGACCAACTGTATTTTTGCAAACCAAATGCATTCTCAAAACACTAAAAAGTTTATGAAAAAATGTTTAGATGCTAGTAAATATGCATACGGCTTCCTTTTCATCTATCTGAAACAAAACACTCCTGATGATCAGCGTTTGAGGAGAGACTTTTTCGATGAACTTACAGTTCGTAAATCTCCTCATGGATAGGCAAACCAATTAAAAGACCCGGATCGAATAAGTATCGAGTATAAAAGAGAAAACAGTGAGGGAGGTGCTCTCAGTCTAACAAAAACTTGCAAAGTGTTAACGTCTTACATCGAGTGCAGAGCACTACAATGTACAACGTCACATAAAAAGAGGGTGTCCTGTGGAAGATGATGCATCGATTACTGAACGAATGAGACTTAATGAAGAGATCGATGACGATGATAATCAGTCTATAAATTTAGAACATCATTAGGATAATATTGAAAGGATGGATGGAGATAGATAAATCGGAGTTAGTCCACCCATTAAAGATGTATAAGACAAGCTAAATGGTGATTACCAAAAAAGAGTGGATGAAATAATGGAGAAATAGGGTTTTGGTGAAGTACAAGCTAACGAAGAAGCTAATGATCTTTTTCTGCCTCGTGAACAGAGGATGTTAATTAAGGAATACAAACTGTTGTTGCGGCTGAATCAACTGAAAAAAGTCCACTTCATAGACAAATTACGAGTAAAATAGGCAATTGAATGGATCAGAAATCATATTCATTTAAAAGAGAAGTCTTTTTGTGGATGCAAATACGTCCATGTTAGACTTATGTACGAGGATATAATAAAAAGAGAACCGAACCATCAGTCAGAAAATCTAACTTTTGAATAAGTTTTTGTTATATTTATTGGCCATTGTAAAAAAAACATTTTCTTTTTTCTTCAATATAAAACTATTCTACAACATTGTACGAAACGAACGATTGAAAGTTATTTACACTGTTATGGCGGATTTCCTGGCTCAATAACGTATTATATTTGCAATTCTTCAATGAACAAACCAATATTCCTCTAGTAACACCTATAAAACTCCTTCTAAACTCCTATATTTTCTTTGTCAATCAACCAATCAAGATTCTATAGAATTCTTTTGTATACCAATTTGTCATTACTGGAGTATCAAGGTAAACCCCTTCAGGCAGTACAAATTGGTATACAATAGAATTTCTATAGAATCTTGATTGGTTGATTGGTAAATAAAAGACAGGAGTTTAGTGTGTTACTTTAGGAATATTGGTATGTTCATTGAAGAATTGCAAATATAATACGTTAAAGAGCCAGGAAACCCGCCATAATATTTTGTAATGCCCATGTTGTGCCTAAGTATGAATACTATACTCTAATGAGTACTTCTTTTTGACTGCTTTTGGATTATTGCTTTCCATATGATGCTGCTGATGAGAGTTAACTCCTTGAAACACGTGCACACCATATCAGAATTTACTGTTTTTATGTAGCTTTGGTATGCTTTGTATCTCCGACGCATCGTTTATCGCCAAACAGCGACAATACTGTTTTATTAACGTTGACACTGTATAACTGATGAAGATGGCTTCTTATGGAATTTAAATCATTACATAATGAATTTTGTTCAAAGAAGTCCTCTCTATACGTATCATGTTTCAAATGTTTATTTATGACGGTACAGGACACACCCTTTGCAGCTCACTACACCTAAAATTTCATCGAGTACATTTTAGACAGAAATCCACAGAACTCCTTAACATACCTTAATGCTGTTTCGTCTTTCATTTTTTCCAATTAAAGCTTCTACATTTTAAAGCCATACAACTCTTGGTCTTTAAGTTAGTTACTAATGTCAAACAGGTAAAGGTTTATATAAGTCATCGGTCTAACTATGTATGTTAGAGGATCAGTGTTGGTAAATAGTAAACTTGCCTTCTCCGTATGTTGAAATCATGAAGTCATATTGAAATTTTGAAATATTTTTATGTTAGGGATTCTTCCACATCTATTCCGTAAAGGTTATTTTGCTATCTAAGTAGGATATCGATAATTTGGCCGTTTCATCGTAACGAGGTACTCTAGGGTAATTTTCTTTTGCATATTTTTGTATAATCATGTTCATCCCTCCCCTAATTCCTTTCTGAATCATGTTTTCCATGTCTACATTATCCACTTTTGTGGATTTACTCAGTTTTTTTTTCAGCCTGGCACCCCATGACAAATTAGAAGCCGTGTAATAGCGGACAGGATGTAACTGTTTTGATGTCATTGCAGAAAATTTTACGAAAATGTAGGAAAAAGCATGACATGGGACTTCAAATATGAATCATGATAGTCGTCAAATGTTTTCAGGTTAAACGTCTACCAAAAATTTTGAGCATGTCGATAATCATCTTCATATAGATGCGAGTCTGTGAGCTTGTTGTAAAAGGCTTCTTGAGAAGTTTTGAAGTGAGTTTGTGTTCTTTGAATTTACCGACATCTGACATCAGGAGATGTAGGTCGTAACCTTTTAAGTTGTGAAACGACAGGACATACTTTGAAAACACAGAGTTTGATGTCTTAGCTTTTGTAGTTTGTTCTCATATTTATGTGTTTGATAACGTAAAGTAATAAATAATAGTTTTAAGGTTATATCCAACAATTTCAGGGGAGATAATACAAAACACAGAAGATGGCAATGTTTTTCGGTAAAATGCGTTGAAAATGAAACTTCACAAAGTAATTCACATTGTTTTCGAGGAAAGGTAATTTATACCTTACAGACTAGCAAATTTTGTAGAGGTTACCCATGAGGCATTTTTATCTCTATTGAATTAAATATGTTCTTTTGCTGATACTATATACCTTTCGATTCTAAATCATTTTGTCGCGCAATTTCAGCCATGACGTGTCTTTCGTTTCGATCATAAGTTATTTTTCCTGAAAAAAAGAAGGATAATTATGTATGAACAAATATATACATTTTTGTTTTTGTACTACTAAAATTGATTGGTGTTCCATGGAACACTTGTGTCGCCTGCACTTTAAAAGAGCCATTTTTGGATCAGTTAACCTCAACAATCTGTAAAATCAAAATTCTAAGTACCAGATGTATGTTTGGCTCAATAGAAAAAACATATCCCGTAAATTTGTTTAGAATATGAATTATAACTTTGAAGGTCTTGCAGATTAACAAACCAAATTAACAATTGAGCTATTTTTGCTCAGTGAACCTCTAAAATCTGTAAAATTGAAATTTTAAGTATCAGGTGAACAATTAAATCAGGTGAACAACATATCCTGCAAGTTTGGTTGGAAGATGACTTACAGTTTTTAAGGAGTTCAAGGTTTAAACCAATTGAATAAACTGAGGAAAGTGTTACGAAAATTTGTACCATTGACCATAGTTGTCGAAAATATTCCAAGTCGGTAAACAGGAAGTAGATGTTAGACAGAAATTAATTCGATAAGCCCATTATGGAACCCCTTACTAAAGTAACATACAAAATTTGAAGCAGCTGTGATTTGTAGTTGCTGAGAAAAGTGTTACGAAAATTCTTTACCATTGACAGTATTTGTTGAAAATACTCCAAGTCGGCAAACAGGAAGTAGATGTCCGACAGACCTGAATTCGATAAGCGCAATATGAAACATCATAACAAGTCACATACAAAATTTTAAGTGGCTGTGATTTGTAAATGCTGAGAAAAGTGTTACGAAAATTTTTACATTGACAATATTTGTGGAAAATATTCCAAATTGGTTTACAGGAAGTAGATGTCCGACAGACCCGAATTAGATAAGCGCATTATGGAACCTCATAACAAAGCCACGTTCAAAATTTCAAGTGGCTGTGATTTGTAGATGCTGAGAAAAGTGTTACGAAAATTTTTACATCGACAGTATTTGTGGAAAATATTCCTAGTCGGTAAACAGGAAGTAGATGTCCGACAGACCTGGATTCGATAAGCGCAAAATGGAACGTCAAAACGAAACCACATACAGAATTTCAAATGGCTGTGATTTGTAGTTGCTGAGAAATGTGTTACGAAAAAGTGCAGGCGACACAAAAAGACGTTATGCCATCATGCAGAATGATATATGGCATTTGGCATAAATACTAGTGTTTACAATGTTGAAAGAATTATAGCGATGGTAAAGAAAGTGGCAAAAGTGTGATTTCAAAGAGATGCAATTTTACGCCTCAAGCCAACTTCCGGAGAAAGTTTAAAATAATACTTAACAGCAGAGTATGTAGAATTATTGATTGACATCACTGTCATGAGAAGATTTTACATTTGATTTTTTGCAGGAAAATACTTTCCAACCAATGTTTTAATAATCTAAGGGCGTTGCTGTCATTCAGACTTTATACATACACCATCTTTCGTCGTATGATGTCAATCAACTATCAACAATGTTTCTTTATCTGTAATCAGTCTTTCAGAAGTCAGCTTATGTTGTAGAATTCTAATCTTATTGAAATGATTTGCCAGTCGCTCGATCGTTGCAATTAATGCAACAATTCATTTTCAAATTGAACAGAAATTAATATGAGACGACTATAATCCATTTTCCCCTGCAATTTCGGTGTTCATGGCACTCAATGCACAAAAATGGGGAAAAATATCTATTGTGCTTGCATTTTGTTTAAAATTAAGGAAAACCGCCCTCATGCAAAGTTCTGTCCTTAGCTGATTTTGTCTTTAGAATATATCATACTAATTTATCAATATACATTATTGTTCTGTTTTATGTTTTTCAAAGATTTTATCTGCACAAACAACAACAAGAAGGGCGAAAAAAATATGTTGCTAATCAGTCATTCTCAAAATTATGTCCCACTTCCACAGCAGAAATGTTGAAAAATATAATTTCAAAGAGACATAAAATAATGACTTTTTCGGGAAGTATTGTTATTTTGGAATATATCTTTAAAATTTCCTCCACATATCTCTTTAAATTATTTTTGTACAGCAATTTTAGAAGAACCGCTAAAATCCATGGTAACGGATGTTAAAAAGACTCCCAGTAATACAATAAAGTGATTTTGAAAATTTAAACCCTGAAATATCATTAGAAACTGTAATGCTTTTTTTGAATACAAGCATATATAGCAAACAAAAAATATATTTACATTCTCTGGTAGATTTTTCTGTGCAAAGTCATTATACAAAATCATAATAAAAAGGGTTCAAATAATACATCAATATTTTATGATTTCTGCTTTATTTATTTTGACATAAAATCGACGCGGTCGTTTTTTTTTTCCTGATCATTTTAACATTAAATGACCCAAAATCTCGAAAACCTTGTAAACTTTAAACCTCAGCATGTTTGTACTGTAATGGCATTTTGAAATAGACAGAAACTTCATTGTAACGGATGTTAATCATTGCAATTGGAAAAGCCTCTAAAAAGAATTAAATTTCCTTAAGTGACCATCTGACTGCCTCTCAGATTACAATCGAATGGTTTTGGAAAATGTTTCATCATTTTCTGTATGGCAATCCTGCTTTTGTGAAGGTTTCCCATTTTACACAAGATATTCCTACATGGTCAAATTCAGCATACAATCTATTTCTGGCTAAATCGAGCACTTAAGATACAGAAGACCGAAAATGAGTATCAATACATTAATTGGTTTTCTATTTGAGGATGGAGAGTAGAAATTGAATAACTCAAAGTCTCCAATGCTCAGGACTGAAACGTAGGTAACGGATGTTAATTTTAACAAAAGTCGATCATCTTCCATAATCGAGTTTCAATTCTATGACATGCAGCAGCCTTTGCTTATGTTATTTAAGATATTCGTTGAATTATTCCTTTATAATTGGTGAATGTTTATGCACATTTTTCAGTGTGACTAACTGTTAAAATAGGAAACATATTAGCATTTTTCCTTTTTTACAAGTCTTAAAAATATTCCATTTTGAACATCTTCTTTAGATATTGTATCAAAAGACATTTAAATGAATATCACATAAAATAATGTATAATAAAAACTATGATACATGTTGGATATCATTAAAATTCACGAAAATCTTAAGGGAGTACGAGTGTAAGAAATTTTGTAATTAGAATTAAAATTCTGACCTTTTGTTTTGAAGATCATTACTAATGGAACAACTTGAGCAAAAAATTTTGAAATTCCATGTAGGAATTTTTGAGATATAGGACATCAAAGTTTTGGCGGGAAACAGATCTCTCTAGAGTTTTCCTTCAATTTGCATAAGATGTTTATAGGCTTTTAAATATATGAAATTATAATTGGAAATTGATTAAATTTTATACACAGTCTATTTTATGTATTTTAAAGTGACTTATGACCAAACAAATGTGATCCATGTGCAAAAAATTTTAGCACTGTTTGAATGGATAAAACCCGAGGATATAGAATGCTTCTGAAATCTCAGGCTCGTACTCCCTTAATAATTTTCTTACAAAATGAATTCTTGTTCAAGTTTTAGCATCCGTTACTTTTTGGCCATAATTAATAATTTGCGTTTCGTTCGTTTTCTGTCCAGTAAACGTGCTCTTTTCATGTTGTGATGAAAACAGGTGAACAAAGTCATGGATTATTTAGCCAAATTCCTTCCGTCATTGGGCTGCGCAGGAAATATGACTAAATTGTCATTATTTTCAAAATAAATCTTTATTTTGGATTAATTTCGATTCGTCTTGCTTTTAAATTTTATCTTTCTACATTTTGAAGTTGATATTACTATAGCAAATGCCTAAACTGAGATTCGTGAAAAAGATGGGTTGGTTATTTTGTGCTCAGTATTTTGGTCACGCTTGTTAATGGTAACGGATGTTAATGAACCTCTCAACATTTTGAGTGCTGACCAGACAGAAACTCCAACTTGTAATTGATTCTTGCATTTCTTGAATGTATCTGTATGTGTCTTAAACATATACTACAAACAAGCTCCCTAAACATGTTACATCACTGATAAACCTTGGTCACGGATGTTAATTTCTTATTGGCGACAAGTTTCAAAATGTCAAATGAAAGTTCAGTTGGAATAAAATCAAGTATCTATGCAACCATTTCTTTTTCAGTTGAACATAAGATATCCTCAACATAATCTTTCCCATTTTTTACTGAATAATGACCAAGTTGGAACTTGTTTTGGTGCACTGCTTTCTCGGTAACGCTTGTTAATACGAAATTCAGGACAGCCTGAAAAGTACATTTTTAAAGTTTTATACTTTAAGATGTCTGTTTTAAATTTCAAACACCGAAAAACAAAGTAGTTTACGTCTAAAAATTTAGTTTTAAAACATGAAATACCCGGTTTCAATAATTACGGCGTTAACTTCAAAAAGTGATTTCTACCAGGAACAAGGAAAGTAGTATATACACGGTGGCTAGTCGTTACGGACCCTTTCGGGAGAAACGGACCCTTTTTGATTCTTGCAACGGCGACTTCCTGATTTCTGAAGTAAAATTATTAGATCGTCCTTGATAAATCTTCAGATTATAGATTTTAAAGAAAACATTTTAGCATCAATTTGTCACCACGGAATGTAATGACAATTCAACTTGTCCTTTTTTACAACCAGTGAAATTATTCTTCATAGAAATTTATTTAATTGTCTGATATGTACGACACATTGGTTTGGATATTAACCATGCTGCTTGATAAAACCTTGTTTTTTGTCTTTTTAAATACCATAATTCTCACGATGCAGCCATATAGTGTTAAAATATAACACAATTGAAAAAGTGAAGTTATTCTTTTATCGTTTACTTAATTTATTTATACTGTAAAACGAAATGAACATGACGCGTTTTGGCAACGGACCCGTCATGATAATGGCACATGACCCTTTCAGATTTCAGTTGTTTACAAGGAATACCCTATCTTGCTACTTCCAGTAATATAGTAAAAAAGAAATGTAATTAAATGGAAATTTGTTTTTATGAATCAGTCTGAAAGGACTGACAATATAAGCAACCAATCTTTCTTTTTAGCCGTGCAACGACAGTAGGAATAATTTCCAAAAGTTCTCCCCGTTTAGCACGGTGCAAATAATTGTTTTGTTGTTGTTTTTTTCTGGAAACGTCCTTTTTCCTTTTTAGCTCACCTGACCCAAAGGGTCATATTTTGACCTGTTTAACCATAAATTAGATCGCAACCCTTTTCTGAAAGAAAAGAAAAGAAGAAAGTATATATTAAAAAAAATAGGCACAGGGAAATCTGCCACAGGTTAATGCGCCATAGCCTTTTTGCAATAGATGCAACGATAATTCAGGAAGCAACCATTTGATTTTTATTGCGGGAGGGGGAGGAGCCTTGGAAGGAACATTTGATCGGGGAGGGGGACTCCCAAAAAGTTTGTATACATAGGCTTGGACTATTTTGCGGGGTTAAAATTTTAGATTTTGCTATTTTGGGGGGCAAATAAATGTTTGTATTTTTTGGGGGATGTTTCACATTTTGTTGGTATTTTTATGGGGTACATGTGTTTTCTGTTAAAAAGATTGACCACATACAAAAATGAAATGGCTTTTTTGTATGAAATATAGCACCAAGCTTCCACATTTCCTATTGTTTGATGGACCCAACACTAATTTATAGTGTTTTGGCAGCCTTGTAACAGATTCTAGGAATGGTTGTCTTTGTCTTACAAAGCTTGCACAGGCGGACCAATGTAAGTTTGGGCAATAAAAAACACATTACAGAGAATAAAAAAATGAAAGAATGAATGGGGTATACTTCAATATTTTGGTATTTTTGGGGGAGGTATTTTTTTCTTTGAGACGAGTCTATGTATGAGTAAAATTTGAGAGTACCCCACTCCTTTTGGGCATTTGATCCTGGATATTTTTTTTCATGTAATGGTGTCGGTCTGTTTTTAATCTTGCTGGTAGCATTCCTGTTTTTTATGTGTCCATGCTAGAGGTTTGCTTCATATATTCATGCTGTTTATTTTTTACAGGCTACTCATTTCCTGATAATTTTTCGCCAAATTTCTGTTACTATTTTCGAAATTACTTCCCTTGAAAAATAAAATGCATCCGTAATTGAATATGTATAGTTTTTTGTCACGGGGTTCTCTTCTTCATACAAAGATTATACACCAAGATTTTTGAAAATATGGACTGCGAAACCTTGTTTGGACAACCAGGTATTGAGCATTGCACTGAGAAAAAATGAATTTGTACTGAGTATATTTTATACACACTAAGAAATAAAAAAATGCACTAAGAAATTAAAATATGCTCTAAAGATCTTATTTCTTTTTGTGTATTTTTTTGTTTTTTTTTGTTTTTTGTTTTTGTATTTTTCCAAATCTAGTTCAAGTCCATTAATTTGTGAAAGGATGTGGCTTGAACTGTACATTTGTTTTTTGAAATTTGCATATCAACATATAAAATTTGAAACATAATGTGATTATCTACCCTTAATTAGAGGACTCTAAGAAATCCTATAAATATATGATGTTGCGGGGGACCTCGNGGGGGGGGGTACTTCTATATGTATAGGTACGGGGCGTGTGGCAAATTCGGGATAGAATTTCCCGAAAGACTTTGGAGATTTCGGGTCTATATTTAAGCAATTTCTGGAGATTTCGGGTTTAATTTCGTGTTGTTTGGAGATTTCGGGTATCATTTTTTTTCCCTGGCCAATATAAACAAAGTGAAAGGATTAAGTGATTTGCTACATTAAATTAGGCATTAATCTTTTGATTACCACATCCCCTTTGGATAAATTCGGGTCTTTTAGTCTCTTTGGATAAACTCAGGTCTCAAATTTGCCTGACCTGGATAATTTCGGGTAGGGGTTTTGAACCTAAAGACGCATCCTCCCGTCATTTTATAGTCAAGTTACCACCCCCCCCCCCCCCCCCGGGCGGGGGACACAGCTTCTAATTGTTAACTCAAAGAACAGCGATTTAGATACATAGAATGAAATTTCTGCGCTGAAATGCAGAAATCTCAAATTTGTGATTACTTTTGCAAATTTTCTAATTTAATCATATTTATTTAAGGAAAGGGTCTTTTAAGAATTATTCGTTTGTGGTAAGATTCTAAATTTTCATTATGAAACAATAAAATATTTCCGTACACTACAATATGTTTTATCTATTTTGCATATCCATAAAGAATTTGAATTCCTGGTTTAAATGGAATGGTTAAGAATTTGAATTCCTGGTTAAATGGAATGGTTAAGTCACAATCGAGATTTATTTAGATTAAAAAAATATGCATTCAGGCAAGCAGTTTGAGCTCTTACTCAAGACACCGGTCCTTATGGGTATTTAAACATTTCTCAGATCTTCTCACAAACATGGGAGGGTAGATCTTTAGAAAAAGCTGTTTGTAACCCGTGGACGCGTTATATTACTGTATTGCTGAAGCGGCAATTCTTAGGTTGACATTGTCATTCTTCGATTCATCTGCATTTTACATTGTATAAAAAAAAATAACTGTGGCAATTTTCGTTGTCGAAACATTCTATTTAAATGTTTATCATAAATTGCCGTTTTCTGATTACCTATTGATCATAAAGTTGTCCGTTGCTTGAAATTCAGGTGATCATAAAGGGACCGTTGTATTGGATATTTTTCATAGCTTTGAATGAGGCTATTTATATATTCAGAACTGCAAAGAAATGTGTTAAACGGGAAAGGAAAACACTATATCGGACTGAAAGCATTGAAACAAACCATTCAACTGTAGTTTCTTCTTTTTATATGGTATAATATATTGCCATCACACAGAGCCCTCGCTTGTTTTGCTTTTGTTAAAAATAATCAAGTGTTATATCACTAAAACACGCATTCCGTGAAGGACAAAAAGTTGTAAGACATTCCGTAAAAAGAAAATACATAACCACATTACTGTTCTTTTTGTTCATTTCCCTTGAAGAAATTACTCTATCCATCATTTTCCTCCATTCTTTTCAAAAATGGTCCGTTGCTTGATCTGAAAGTCGCCGTTTCTCCCGAAAGGGTCCGTAACGACTAGCCACCGTGAGATTGTCTAAATGAATTAGTTTTAAACCTTGAACAAGGGTTGGCTCAGATACTTCATTAGACTGCTAGCAGGCACCCAAATTGGAGGTTTAATGTCACGTTGAATTTCCTATGCCGGATAAAAATTGAGTATCTATCGGTTTTATGAGGGTATCTTCATGAAAGTATACTAAAAATAAGAGATGAAGTCCAAAGTCCATTTTTTAATTTCATTTATTTGTTTTGTTTTATTTATTAATTTATTTTGGTTTGAAATTTGAAGTATAAGTAAAAAATATCTGGACTGTTGCGTGGTCGAATCAGATTTAAGCACGAAATAAGACTAAAGTAAATCTAAAAGGGGGTTATAGCCCCTTTTCCCCGTGTCCCTTTTATGCTATCATTCTTAAAGATTTAAATTAGCAGATTAGCACCAAACGGGGGAGGGGGAACTCTCAAATATTTTGTACGGGGACGTGCGGCTGAGGGTCCAAAAATTGTACCCGAATTAATACTAGAAATCCATGCCCGAATAAATACTGCCCTTATATATGACACCCATAAAAATACTAATGTACAACGTAAATTTATTGTATAATTAGAAGAAAAATGTACAAATTCTTAAATGTGGCATATAAAATTTGTCAATTCATAAAAGGGATTTTTTTCTAATGAATCTTCTCACAATATTTATGCGAAATTGAAATAAAAACAATTTTATATCAGATGTGATGAAAATGGACCCAAATAAATATGAAAGAGGAAAAATGAGCATCAAAATAAATACTAGAATTTGTAAAATAAGCACCAAATTTCCCGCACGTCCCCGTATCTCGAACCCGTATACCAATATATATATATAGGAAGTTACCCCTGCGGAACTAGCACTTTTCAGTGGAATTTAAATTTAATTTTTAATTTGAAAAAGTAATAGGGATTTTATGAAATATAGTGTAATTACAACGTTTAAGTATTTTTGTTTATTTATTGATACTAAATCAACATATCCTTAAGTAATATTATGACCCATATGTGATGTGATAGCATTTCATGTTTGAAACATAATTCAGATTTTTGTAATTAGGTCAGATTTGAAATTGTACAAGTACATGTTGTGTAGTGTGTGAATGGAGGACGCTTAATCGGTGCGCTTTAATAATGTCCAGTAAGTTAGTATATTTATATTTTGTGAAAACTTTAAACATTTATTTGGATAACGTCAGAGATAAGTAAATACTTTAAAATGTTTATTTGCTAAAACAAATAATTTTTATATAAATGCACGCCTTGATTATTGTAAACTCTAATCATGTAATTCATTTGAGTGTTCAATGTGAAAATGTAATTTATTTTGAATTATCATGACCGAATGAGTGGGTCTCTTCATAAAGTATCAATAGTTTATTTATTTATATAAAATATGCTTTAAAACATAATAATTGCGATAAACAAAAACAAATTTACTAGCAATGCATGTATGTTCAACACTAATTAGTCTTGTTTCTTGTCCTAGATTTTGAGGTCCGTGTAAACTTTTTTGAGTTATTCCTCAAAATAATGATATGATCCGGGGATATGATGTTTTCAGTTTTGCATTGTTCATGTATATTTTTGTCAGGTTCGTCGTGTTCGGCATGAACAGGAAATTACGAATCCTCAGTGCAAAAAGACGCCATTTTGAGACAAACAGAAAGAAAATAGATTTTTGTATTCCTTCTAAAAGCTATTTATGTGCTATATCTTAATATTTGTTAGCACTGTTTAGTTTTTGAACAGAGTACAATAATACTCAATTCATTTGGGCCCTTAAACAGTCAATAAAGGTAAGAAATTAATAAATGCATGCATTTATTCACTTAGGAATCTAGCATTTCAATCACTCAAAAAAGTGATTGATTTACTTGTTATATTACACATTACAAGAATGAGTTATCAAATTACTCACATCACAGTAATAAGATTACTTATTCCAATTACATAAACAAGTAAATCTATTACTTGTTTTAGTAGTTATATGATTTTATTCTAGTAAATCATTGAATGTACTTGTTTTATTCGTAATAAGTAATAGTCCTACTTGATTCAATACCTGAAATAAGTAAATAATTTACTAGTATTGTGTATAAAAATACTCACCTTAGTAATACAATTACTCAACCTGCGAGTGGAATAAGTAATTTCATTACTTGTTTCAGTCACAATTAATACTAGATTTTGTATTTGAACTACTAATGTTCAAGTATTATAGTTACTTATTTTCATACTAATTTAAGTAACCGTTTTACTAAACGAAATAAGAAAATTCATTACTTAGTAATTGGAATACTTAGTAATTCATTACTAAGTATTACTAGTCATGATTGGTAATTACTTAAGATTCTGACAACTTTAAATACTTAAATATTTACTTAATTTGAGTAATTGATTACTTGTTTTAAACAATAGTAAGTAATATTTTTTTTAGAGTGAATTTTCACGAAAACGTACCAAAATCAAAATCCTTACCGCATGCACATCTTCAATATATGTACAAATTATCCACAAAATAAAAAATTTCTAGCAATAAAACTGTAGGAGGAGTATGCTAGGACAAATCATGTGCTTCCTCGGGAAAGGTCATGGGTAAAATAATATGCCCCCGACTTTTCCACGGAGGAGCATGAAATCATTTTTTGATATCTGAAAATGTTTTTTTAATATTTAAAAAATAGTATTAAATATTAACCCTTGAGTTTAATTTTCTATATTAAGAAATGAGCTACGTTTGAAATGTATAAAGTAATAGTAAATTTTAAACACATTGTAAGTTTCCGGGATATTTTTTAAAGAAGTTGATTCTTTAAGCATTAAAACAAATATCTATTATTAGACGAAATTTTAATACAAAACATCACTTTTTATTTTTTTATATTAAAAATGAATTTCTTATAAGTATTTAATTTTTTCAATTCAATAATAATGGATATATGTACTTTTTAATATAAAAAAAAACAATTTCTTAATATATGGAATTATTTTTATGAATATTGAAAAGTCATTTAATATAAGAAAAATAATTCAATGAAATCGATTTTTCATCTCAAATTATAAATATTTTGAGCATAGCCTACTAAATGATACCCATGCCCCCACATAAGATACATGAATCAATAGACTTCAAGTTTGGCCATGAGAAAAAAATTGGTCATATCAAAATCTAAAATAGGAAGTTATTACAAAAACAGTTGCAACAGGGCATTATTATCACGTAATGAAGATTTTCTTAAAATTTAATAGAATCCCATTCATTGGTTACGGAGGAGTTGTTGATAGCATACCAGTAACCCCTCCCATTGTCATGAATGGCTTGGTCCATGTATGGCTATGAGAAACCTCAAAACTCAGTCATATCAGGTGCACTATAGCATGATGTGATAAAGATTCTCTGAAAGTTACATCATATTCAATCAAGTGGGTTAAGAAGGAGTCGCATATGGCATACCACACCCCTTGCCATGAGAATGCATGTCCATGTATCGCTATGGGGAACCCCAAAAATTGTTTCGATCGAAATCTTAAATAGGAAGTGCACTGTGAAATGAAAGAAATAAAGATTCCATCAACCTTTCCCCAAATCCATTCATTGGTTTAGTAGGAGTTGTGGATGGCATACCAGTATCCCCAAATGACGATGTATGGCTATGGAAACCCAAAACATTGCAGATCAAAATCTTAAATAGGGACTGAACTACGACATTATATGATCAAATTCCATTTATTTGTACAGGAAGAGTTGAGAATCGGATACCAATACCGTTCTAATGGCAATGCATGGCCAAGTCCATGTCTGTCTATGAGAAACCACAAAAATTATTCAGATCAAAATTTTAATAAAGGTTCATTATGGCATAATGTGATAAAGATTCTTCAATAGTTTCAATATATTCCATTCATTGGATAAGAAGGAACTGAAGGTAACAAACCAATGCCCCTCTCATTACAATATTTCTGTACTTTCATGTATGGCTATGGGAAATTTCAAAAATTGTTCTGATCAAAATTTAAAAAAAATAGGAGGTGAATTATGGCATCTTGTGATAAAAATTCTCCGAAAATTTCATCAAATTTATTAGTTTGGGAGGAGTTGTGGATTGCCCCCACTAACGGCAATGCATGCTTAACTTCATGTAAAGTTATGTGAACTCCGAAATAAAATGTTCAAATCAAAATATAGAATAAGAAATGCATTACGGTATCATGTGATAAAGATTCTGTGGGTTTCATTACATTTCATTCCATGAGTTACAGATGGAATACATGTACCCTCTTCTTATGACAATGTTTTGCTGAGTCACTGTATGACTAAAGGAACCCCTAAAAATGTTCAAATTCTAAAAAAAAAAATAGGTGCACTATGACATTATGTGATTACGATTCTCTGAAAGTTTCTTCAAATTCTATTCATTGTTTTGGGGAGTTGCAAATGACATAAATGACCATCCCTTCTAATGACAAAGAATGCCTAAGTCCACGTATAATTATGTGAAACCCAAAATATTGTTTATATAAAAATCTAAAATAAGAGGTCACCATGGCATTTTGAGATAAAGATTTTCTGAAAGTTTCATCTAATTCTATTTTTTTTTTTGGTTTATGAGAATTTGTGGATGGATTACAGTACCCTACGAATGACAAAATACAAAAATACTAAAGATGCAAAATAATCAGTATATTTCGTTATGCTGTACACGTGTTTAAAGTACTAACCTCATTTCAGCAGCAGCAGCATGATGGAAAGCCATTATCCAAAAGTAGTCCAAAAAGAAAATACTCATTACCTAAATATTGAAATAGGAAGCCAAATCCAGTACCAAGGGCAATACACCGAAAGAAGCCTCGGTATTTTTAAGGGGATAGAAATTTGATAAAAACATATTTTTTCTATTTAACAAAAGGTGAATTGTTCATGTGAGAGAAGTCTGACTATTGAGCTGGTGAATACCCTCGGAAACCTCTTGTCCACCAGCAGTGGACCATTGATGAATTCCCAAATATTGTTCAAATCAAAATTTAAAATAGGATATGCACCACACCATTGTGATATGTTCCGTTCTTTGGTTTCGGGCGAGTTGCGGATATAAAGGACGAACGGACGGACACACTGAAAACTATACAACAGAAAATTAAACTTTCTTTTAAATTTGATTTAGCTACAAAATATGGTATTAACTTTCGTCTTAAGCCCAAAGTAAAAAGCATATTTACCTTTTCTTTTAACTACTTCTCTTGCGATAAAGGCATCCTCTTCTTGATTTTCTATAATTACCAACTCTGCACCATGAGCTTTACATGTAGCTTGTCAGAGGAAGAACTGGTTACACAACAAACAACAAATGAAAGATAAAGATGGTAGCTAGATTGTGGGGGTAATAACAAAATTACCAAACAGAATTGTCAAGAGCCAATGATCCTGACTCGGTACAGGTATTTCAAAAGAATTGGTGGTTAAACCGGTTTTATGGCTCGCCAGTCGTATCCTTCCGTTGCGATAGTGTGCGACAGCCACCGACAGATCGTAAAACAGTGAAATGTGTATCATAGGACTAAGTGAAATTAGATTGTCAAAGATCTGTTGGGTGGCTGATTAGCAAATATCCTTTTTTAACCCAACCAATAAAAATAAATGGTACAGGTTACTTCTATAACCCTCAACATTACTAAGGTAAAATTTGAAAGTACTGTAAACCGGGAAATGTTTGCGTCGTCTTTATTTCGTGGTAAATTGACAAGATTTTAGTTCACGCAGTTTTGAATTCGCGCTGCCAAATTGTTGACCATTGACTTCAATAATAGAAAAAGTATATTCGCGCCGTTTTATTTTCGCGCTTCCATTCCAAACGCGAAAATCGCGAAAATAAAACTGCCGCGAAAATTTCCCGGTTTATAGTATATGAAAGTCAGATCCGTTTTAATATTGGATTCTCATAAGAAATACTGTTGCAAAAAGACATCTCCACGAAAATGCTCCTTTAACAAACTTCAAATGACCAAATCCTTATTTCATGTTCTGTACGTCTAATTCGTTTATAAGGTATTCGAAATGATATATAATTGTGAAATGCACATAGTCCCAGGTCAAAATTAATCGGAAAGATATTTTTAGTTAAAAAAATACTGAAAACAATGGAAGAATATGCTGTAAATGGACATGAGATAAAGTCTCTACAGATACATGGTAAAACCAAGCAATGGACCAACTTGAAGTCACCATGAGACCTTCAGCAATGAGATTTGCTCATACCTCGTAGTAAGTCAAAGACCGCCCATAGCACTGAATTTTGGGGCAATCATTGCTAAATGACGAACAACGCTCCATCTATGATTTTTATGTCCATTGATGCGGGATCGTCAAAAAACATAAATTAAGTGGCAAATTGCTCTTACAATCACTGCCAAGCAAAAGCTCTAGTGTCCTGAACTAGCGAACAATTACAGCTTTTAGACAAACACAGGGTGCTCATCGAGATTATTGTTAAAAAACTTTGCAGTGTAAAATAGCTATTTGTGGCCACGTATAATTGTATATATTTTCTCATGATTTTAAACCAAGTATATTTTTCACTTTATAACTCAACCATATATAAAACAAAACCCGACAGTGATAAAATAAGTAACAAAACCCAATACAAAGAAAATTCCTACA
Source organism: Modiolus philippinarum (assembly GCA_002080025.1). Lineage (NCBI taxonomy): Eukaryota > Metazoa > Mollusca > Bivalvia > Mytilida > Modiolidae > Modiolus > Modiolus philippinarum. Next base: position 47,408 of record MJUU01070998.1, read on the forward strand.
ATTCTACATACTTTCAAAACATAATTCCTTGAAATCTACAAAAATACAGTAGGGTGCAGACATAACCTCTCGTCCAAGTTAACTTGGGGAGCAGTCACGAGAACAGTCCTAAGTTAACTTGAAGTTAACTTAGAGCAGTCATAGAATCCTGAATGCTCTGACCAGTCATACAGCCCTGACTGCTCTGACCATGCAGTCTTAGAGACCTGACCGCTCTAACCTGTCATAGAATCCTGACTGCTCTGACCTGTCATAGAGCCCTGACTGCTCTGACCAGTCATAGATTCCTGACCGCTCTAACCTGTCATAGAATCCTGACTGCTCTGGTTAGTCGAATAGCTCTAAAACAATGCAAGAACTGTAAATACTCAAAATTTAATACAGTGATGGATACGTCCCAAATCCCCTACCACACGCACACGATTCACACGACGAACGCACAAATTTTCACAGGTTGTGTGCAATTTTCTTCAATTTTGCCGTAACCATATCAGAACTATCACTTTTATGCATTCGAAAATTGTAATACTGTAAATTTGCGTCATTTTGTGAAATAAACAATTAGATAAATAAATAAATAAAACTGAATAAAAATCAGTCTTGTAGTAAATAAACATCCTGCAAACAGCCACAAACATCAAATATAAGAAGAGGTGCATGCTTCATTTTCACGTTAAAATGATGTACCCATAATACTGAAACTTGTTGTAATTTAACCTAATATATGAAAGAAAAAGCAAATTTCTTCATTCGATATTATATCGATGCCTGCAATACTCCAACTTTCTGTAATTTAACCTTAAATATATAAGAAAAGGCAGATTTTCTTCATGCGATATTATATCAATCCCCGCAATACTTCAACTTGCTATAATTTAACCTAAAATATATATGAAAAAACAGATTTAATATTATATCAATGCCCGCAATACTTCAACTTGCTGTAATTTAACCTAAAATATATACGAAAAGGCAGATTTTCTTCATTCAATATTATATTGATGCCCGAAAAACTTCAACTTGCTGTAATTCAACCTAAAATATGAAAGAAAAAGCAAATTTCTTCATTCGATATTATATCGATGCCTGCAATACTCAAACTTTCTGTAATTTAACCTTAAATATATAAGAAAAGGCAGATTTTCTTCANCGAAAATTGTAATACTGTAAATTTGCGTCATTTTGTGAAATAAACAATTAGATAAATAAATAAATAAAACTGAATAAAAATCAGTCTTGTAGTAAATAAACATCCTGCAAACAGCCACAAACATCAAATATAAGAAGAGGTGCATGCTTCATTTTCACGTTAAAATGATGTACCCATAATACTGAAACTTGTTGTAATTTAACCTAAAATATGAAAGAAAAAGCAAATTTCTTCATTCGATATTATATCGATGCCTGCAATACTCCAACTTTCCGTAATTTAACCTTAAATATATAAGAAAAGGCAGATTTTCTTCATGCGATATTATATCGATCCCCGCAATAGTTCAACTTGCTATAATTTAACCAAAAATATATCTAATAGGAAGCCAATGTAGGTCATGGAGGGCATGCCTAGAGCTATCATACTTAGAGCGACATAATACTAGTTTAACACACATGTTTTGGATACGTTGGAGCTTTGACAACTCAGTTTCAGATATACCATACAATATTGCATTACAATAATCTAAATGGGAAATAACCAATGACAGCTCAAGAGTTTCAGTTGCGTCCCTTGATAGAAATTTTCTGATCATTTTTATATTAAAATAGTTTAACATAGCAGTTTTACATTTTCGCTTCACGTGCTCTTTGAAATTAAGAGACTCGTCCAAAAATGCCCCTAGATACCTGATACAATTTGCCGATTGGACAAAGTCACCACATATATCTATTTGTTTGGTATTACACGTGGTCAGTTGGGTTCGACTTCCAAATAATATAAATTCTGTTTTTCCGTTGTTCATTTTCAGTTTATTATGATTCATCCAAGTGTTTATTTGAATTGCACAATCCTCTAGAGCGTGAATAGCATTCGCTTCGGATTCTGGAGTTTGAATCTGGTGTTCGCGGTATATCTTTATTCGAAAAAAGAGCGATGCCCGCAATACTTCAACATGCTGTAATTTAACCCTATAAATAAATAAGAAAAGGCAGATTTTCTTCATTTGATATAATATTGATGCCCGCAATACTTCAACTTGCTGTAATGCAGCCTAAAATATATAAGAAAAAGCAAATTTCTTCATTCGATATTATTTCGATGCCCGCAATTCTTCAACTTTCTGTAATTTAACTTAAAATATATAAGAAACAGCAGATTTTCTTTATTCGATAATAGAGCGATGCCCGCAATACTTCAACTTGCTGTAATTTAACCCTAAATATATAAGAAAATGAAGATTTTCTTCATTCGACATTATATAGATACCTGCAATACTCCAACTTTCTGTATTTTAACCTTAAATATATAAGAAAAGGCAGATTTTCTTCATTCAAGATTACATCGATGCCCGCAATACTTCAACTTGCTGTAATTTAACCTAAAATATATAAGAAAAAGCCGACTTTCTTTATTCGATAATACAGCGATGCCAGCAATACTTCAACATGCTGTAATTTAACCCTAAATAAATAAGAAAAGGCAGATTTTCTTCATTTATATAATATCGATGCCCGCAATACTTCAACTTGCTGTAATTCAACCTAAAATATAAAAGAAAAAGCAAATTTCTTCCTTCGATATTATATCGATGTCCGCAATTCTTCAACTATCTGTAATTTAACCTAAAATATAAGAGAAAAAGCAGATTTTCTTCATTCTATATTATATCGATGCTCGCAAAACTTCAACTTGCTGTAATTTAACCTAAAATATATAAGAAAAAAAACAGATTTTCTTTATTCGATAATGGGGCGATGCCCGCAATACTTCAACTTGCTGTAGTTTAACCCTAAATATATAAGAAAAGGCAGATTTTCTTCATTCGACATTATATAGATGCCCGCAATACTCCAACTTTCTGTAATTTAACCTTAAATAGATAAGAAAAGGCAGATTTTCTTCATTCAATATTATATCGATGCCCGCAATACTTCAACTATGCTCAAAAAAGCTCTATGACCAGACCAGGTCAGAGCAGTCAGGGCCCTACGACCAGAACAGGTCAAAGCAACCAGAACAGGTCAGAGCAGTCAGGGCTCTAGAACAAGTCTAAAGTTAACTTAGAGTAGCTGTTATGACTGCTCCGTGACTGGTCCAAGTTAACTTGAAAACGGTCCTAAGTTAACTTAGGAGAGCTTTTATGACTGGTTCAAGTTAACTTGGCGAGAGGTTATGTCTGCACCCTACTGTATATTCTTGAAAACCTGCGACATTAAACTGGCTGATCTTGGATAATTTTTTCGTACAATCTTTGAGCTGAATTTTTTTTCTGACTGAAAGCAATCCTGCTTTTTTTTTTTTTTTTTTTTTTTTGGGGGGGGGGGTCCAAACCAGACATTTTGCCTCATAAACGTCATCCGGGTTATTTTTTTCAGCCTCTCCCTATCCTAATAATTTTTTTTGCCGAATTTCTGATCCTGGATCTTTTTCTCGAAATCCTTCGTTGCCATCCCCAATAGAAATTATTGGTTGTTCCCGTATGACATACTCAAAATAGACCTGTATATTCCGTATACTTATGATCAGAGTTTGATTTAACATAACAAAATGTTTGTTTAAAGTCTTACTATGTTACATGTAATGTTGTAGATGTTTTTTTTTTCTAAATGAACATGAGACCACAACACATATGCTAATTCCAACTGCAATTTATTTTAATGAGCTGTCTTTATTTCATCAGCAGCACTCGAACCCAAAATATGGAAATCCACAATTTAAAAAAAATGTTTAAAATGCACAAAACAAAACGAAATCAATTTATTTATTCCATTTTGAAATCAGTTTTGAAACGGATACGATGAAAATCGGGAATGGTAATTTTTCGCCCGACCATCGAGTCCGCCGTTAACTGATAGATGATTCAATTGTTTAATGTCAATAATTTGGACACTTCTTTAGGCAAAAGATTTGCCATTTTAAAAAGTGGTAAACAATTTCACATTTCGATCACCCGTTCAAACGAAAATCAACATGGACAATGGCTTAGCGAGTTGAGACCGTCGATCTTAGTTTTTGCCTTCGCAATTCATTGTTCTATAAAAAGAAAAACAAATTAAGTACTATTGATTAATTTAAGGCAAACATGCTCATCAAAGGCAGTGGGTCCCGTGAGACGTCTCAAGGTCAAGATATCATAATACGCGTTCTGCACTGAAGAGACATTAGTTGTCGAAATGCGCATACACATGTATGCAGAAATTAAATTCGCAGTAACTTCGGTATTTTGTTATTTACACCTATGAAAACGGTAGTTGAAAACAGAAAATAGGCCTTAGGAATTCATAGTCGACATACATGTAGCAACAAATGTTTGAAGTCAGCTTGTTCGAAAATATTATGGTTTGTTCAAAAGATAATATGGACGTACTCACTATTTAGAACTGCAAACAGAAATTCCGGATAATGACCTTGACCGTGACCGGCGATGATTCAGAAATTGTAAGAACGTTTCCGAGCACAATGTAAAATCTTACATGCCAAATTATGTCTCCGAGTTATGGTTTTCTGATAGAAAGGAAAATATAATTGTTTGTTAAAACCTGTTTATCGTTTCTTTTGGTGAGTAGTGTATCAAATATAGCTACGATGGGGATAGTTAAACCTTATGTTTTTAGAATTTGCATTACTTTGGATAGTTATAAACAAAGTGTACACATCACTGTCGGCCAAGCGCAAATCGATGAAATCATTATTATAGTCTGAACAATAGATGCAATCCCGATAGTCTGTTGAAAAATAAGTCCTCCAAACTGGGCAAATAAATTTTCGGTCAGAAACCCTAACATTTTAATAACTTCTTCCTTTGTATATTTTTTCTGTGATTCTGAGTCGTATTTCACAAAGTATGCTTGTCCTTTGCCTATAACAATATACTTATATCTTTGTTCACCGTTCTTTCGGGAGAAACATCTATAAATTAAATCTTTCAACCGAGATTTCATATAAAATCAAATATGTCTGAAGGTATTGCTAGTTCTCTTTTGACTACAATAAGACCCTAATATTTTGTTTAACAAATATCAAATTAACAAAGAAAAAGAGTAAACACCAAACCTAATATATGGATTAAACACCAAATCTTGTTATAAAAATCTTACCATTTACTGTTAATCCAATATATAGACCCAGCATTTTAAAAATATTATAAAGAAATTATAAGTGACTGTCAAAATTCTGCAAGACTTTGATAAGATTGTTAAAGGTTACAGATTATAAGGAGTTCACAGTCACGTAAGTATACCTCGGTTAAATATTTACTGTAAGTGCATTTTGCTTTATTGAAACATTTTTAAGTTATATTGTTTTTCTTTTCACAATATGAGCTAAGTTTATCGTTTAAGTGATTAAAATGCACGTTTTGCTTACCATTAGGACGAGAATGTTCTGTTCAACAATAAAAAGATGATTTGGATTAATTATGGGCTCATTACTTGCGAAACATATAACCAGGTCAAAGTTGATTGTTTAATGGTAATTCTAACAAACAGAAAGCGTTTTTACACTCGCTACTTACGATTCTCTTTTCTCCTTTCAGGCTGTTTTGAAAAATTTTCTGTTAAGCAATTTCGGTCATTCCTTAAATTTGCAAAGCTAATGATGAAGACTCAAAACAAATATAAGGATCCTTCTTGGAAATACAGGCTTCAAAATTACAACTAACGTCACAGCTGCAGATAATAAATCGCCTCGCTGACTAAGTGCTTCAAATCAGTAACAAATCAGTTCCAGAGGAGATGATCAAGGCGTCAAAAGTTATGAAAATTAGCAATTTATTTTTGACTGCCGGCTATTACTATCTGATCAGCCTCAAGCGAGCAATTTTTGCATTTTTATTAAAAGAAGTTACATGAACATATACCATTTCTCTTTTGCGTCAGCTTTTCGGACCATATAACGATGTAAAAAGTATCAATGGATTGACTCACTGACTGTTTACAAAGCAAGTCATGGTAAGCTTTTCAGAGCACGTGTTATCACCCCTGAGAGATAGTGAAAATTTAAACTTTGATTTTTTGGACTTATTTTCGTATTTTGATGATGTCTAAGATCATTTGTTCTTCTGTTTTCTTGTTTTCCACCCAGTAGTCAGTACTTCGTATGTGGCCCGAATTTATCTGGAAAGCAAAATCAAAACTAGAAAAACTGTGAGCAAAGCTCACTAATAAATACCCCCCACAACCCCATTTGATTCCAGAAATTATAAAATCAATCAAATGAAATTCTGAAATATAAGGTACACATCTACATTATGTCATGAACACTG